>JAVQIZ010227177.1:0-51992 GCA_036023535.2 Galaxias brevipinnis | reverse complement strand
TAATTTGGTTTTATGGTTTCAGAGGAGTTAGTTCAAATCCAACCAATAAACGACTAAACTTGGCTATTTATAAAAAAGGCAGTTTCAAGGTTCATTTTTTAAACTTTAAATCGTGATGTGAATCATAATACAAATATTGTATAGAAGTATGATATACATTGGTCCAATATTGAAGCAGTTAAAAATCTAAATGTACAGTACTGTTTACAGTAATACATTTTGATTCACTGTGAGCTAAACATTTTTTTAATCAAAAATCCCCAACTTGTTTCTCTAGTAGACCATCTGAGGATGACATACTGTGATTTTGGTGTAATTTGTTTTACAGCCTCGGAGGACTTGATTGAAATAGATATGTGTCAAAGAGTAAAGTTCAACCAAAAAAAATTGATATTTATCAGAACTTCCATTTTTAAGATAACGATCTGAGATTTTGCACACTTCATGTCATTAATGTTGGGATATTTATTTATTTTTTAGATGAGTATTGTTCAATGAATCAGTGCGATATGACATTGAATTTACAGTAGTGATTACAGCAATATATTTGGATGCGCTGTGAGCTCATTTTTGGAGATATCTGAAGATGCTATCCTGTAATTTTGATATGATTTGTATTTATGGTTTTGGACCTGGACCCTTTGGGTAGACCATCAGTTTTTGAAAAAAACAGAGTGATGGACTTCATAATTTCTAATGGGTGCCAGTTTATGAAAGTTTCATCTTACTGCAATGGACAAGTTCTGAATATTTCAGAGCTGTAATCCTAATGGTCTATTTTTTATGATTTTTTTAACACTTTGAACTTTGAACTGCTGCTATAGCGCCACCAACAGGAACAATGAGACGACATGGCTTGTACCAGCCGGCCACCTAATAATTCAATTTATTTATATAGTGCTTTTCTGAAACCCAAAGACACTTGAATTTGCATTTTTGTTGTTTCTGTTTAATCGAATTAAAGGTCCTGAACGTCTACCTGGTCATTCACCAGACTGGCTATACAGGTCCCACTAACACATGGTAACTAGACTGACTAAACTGATCCCACTAACCAATGGGGTAATTAGACTGACTAAACTGATCCCACTAACCAATGGGGTAACTAGACTGACTAAACTGGTCCCACTTACCCATTGGGTAACTAGACTGACTAAACTGCTGGGGTGCTGGGTAACTGTTGGCCTCCCATAAATTTATGATCATTGGAGGTTTAGCAGAGGAAATAAAAAACGTGATAACAATACAGCAATGAACACCACAGAGCCTTGCAGGGCTTCCCATGTTCCCAGGCATTAAAACAGGTATTTGGGGTCACCACATGTTGCCATGCTCACCTGGGGTGTGTCATTGTGGTCAGCCTCTCCTAAAACATCCTCTGCTGTTCTGGCAGTTGTTCATCTGCAGGGCTGTTGACTAGCCACTAATAAGGGGTGGTGCTTTTAAAGAGCAGCTGCAGCTCTAATGGACAGTTCTTGCGTTATACCATCAAATACAAAGTGTTGTGGTGTCTAATGCAAAGCTGGAGAGGTTTAGGGCCGAGAGGTATTGGGGATGTGTAAAAGTCAGACTGGGGGGAAGAAAGTACAGGATGAATTTGAAGTGTTGTAATGCCTGTACACTTGTTTTTGAAGTACCCTTTGCAGAACTCTAAACTTAATTTGACTCCTAAGAACCATTCTCTCGTTATCTTCTTCATCTTTTGATCTCACTGTAATATCAAGCAGTTGCAGTAAAATGCATGTGCTTATAACATGTTTAATCTAATTGGTCTTATCGAGCAGTACCTGCTCAAGTTATGGTGACCCAGATCTCTGGTGGCTTGCAGCGGGGTAAATGGGGTCTTAGTGATGGTCTTACTCAATAGACATACTAAATAGATAGGAAGGCCTACTGGGTTTCCAGAACATTTGGTCCAAAGCTCCCCTTTCATTGGCGGGCATGATCTGCTGGCTGGAGGCAAGCCTGCTGGCTCTCCCCCAAGCTATGGGACGTTCAGCTCCCAACAGACACAGAGGGGACTTTGTAACAGTCGGCCCCTGCCTTCTCTTTGCTTCCACCAACACAATGCCTGGTCTAACCAGCCGTCCGTAGGCAGTGAGGTGCCGTGCTGGGTTGAGTCAGCAGGGCCACAGTGCTGCACAAACGCACCATGGGGGCACACAACAAAAAGACCCATGTGTTTGCCAACTGACCCTCTGTGATCGTCCTGCAGGGCTGAGATGGGAGGATGGAGCGATGCGGACGGTCATTAAATGTTAACACTCCAATACATTCCGTGGCCCCTCGTTCTTCTTGTCCAGCGTTTTCTGGGCACGGTTGTCCCCGTGATAAAAACCATAGTACTGAATGGTGCTTCCTCTATACTCCCGCCACCCCCAGCCTATTGGGGTTATCTTCAAAATCTGTTATTTATTTGCCAAGTAGTACCAGCAAAGTTGTCTAAAATGTATACATTCTGTGGATGCCAGTCCCCAACAACCTCCACTAAGTTAATAGTAAAGCTAAGGTATTCTCTGATTCTGAATAAGTCTGAATCCTGTTGAAACATCTAGTAGCAAGAGCGTTGTGTGCCATTAGGATCCACAGTTGTCTGCGAGCATGAATTATTATTATTAACGGCTAAAGGATGCTGGCCTAGACAGTGAAGCTCATAATGAGCTGAGGTTTCATTAAAGCAGAAATCGGCAGGCAATAGCTGCCTGAAGGCTTTTACTCAGGCTTTGAAGGTTGTAAATTAATCTGAAAATAGTAATTTAAAGGTTGCAGAGCTAGAAATCTGCTTGTTGACACAGAATGGGATCACAGGGAGTGTCAGCTCTGATCAATGGGCATTCTGCACTCTGTGTTATTGACGGTCCTGTTGATTGTCGTGTTGCTACTGGCACACACAGAGGCATGATCTCAGCTGGTTCCAGTTTGGATTCAACAGGGCTGGACCTGGGAGCCTGCACAGGGACGGATAGGAAAACATCACGGAACATGACCAGTGTGAATGCTTACAGAATGATGTCTTTCATAGCTCCTCACCAAAGTATCTTTTAGTCTGGTGGTCAGAATATTGACCATGTTCAATGTAACTTTAAAGTACTTACAGTATATATTACTTATTCATTTTATTCAGTTCAAGTCGAGTGATTATTTAGCCCAGTGTAGTGCTGTGGGGATGAGAGAGGGCAGATCCACTATGGACACTTTGCTTGACTTTAGCTGAGCCCTGAATGTGAGATTGTCTTTTGGCCACTGACAAACTAGACTAGACAGGGACTCCAGAGAACTGGCCCCTGGGGAGCCAGAAAAGAGAGCAATGTTTTGTTTAGTGGATTTTACTCAGTTGTCTTGGAGAGGCTTTGTCTGATTGTTTAGTGGGTCACTCCTTCAATCTGAACCACTTTCGACCATTCGGCTGTATCATTGAGCCGATGTTGACCCTGTTTTCTGCTGTAACATTTTGTGACTCTGTTTACAACCTCCACTCAGCTCAGGTCCTGTTAATGCATTCGACTGCGTTGGTCGACTTTGCACAGGCCCAGAGGCATGGGCAAGCGTGCACAGCCCTCCTCCACCCCCAGCTGTGGTTCACATCGTCTGGATTGACTGGACCAGCTGGCTGGCTGTGTGTGGGGGGTAGGAGGTGCTGCCTCTCTGAGCCAGGGGCTGTCAGTGAAACAATGTAGTCAGTATCCTCTTCTTAACTCAAGACATCAACTTAGCTGAGACAGCCGGCCAGTAACCCCGCTGTGAACAGGCTCACTGTGCATCAACCTCTGGCCTACCCATCATTTAACTTCAGTGATACATTATCGAGACAGTGGTGTGGGTGTTTTTGTTGTATTTCAGTACTTCTTATATGTGTTTATGTGATGGTTGAACGTGGATAAGCTATCTGGGCAGGAGCTTACGTAAACGTTGATATCTATCTCCCAGTGCTGTGTCACGATGAGGGCCTGGGAGGAGAGGTGCTGGTGGTAAACGGCTAGGCATGCTGGAGGTCTGCTTTGTGTTTCTACGGTTGGCAGCAGATGAGTTCCCGGTCAATCTCTAGACACATGTTGCTAGCTTGCTCCAGATCTTTATAGATGGTAAATATCTATTTATTGTACATGTGCATAGTACCCGGTTGAATGAAAATATCTCCAAAATCGTCCATTTTGTTTTATTTTGTTTACATAAGGAATATATTAAACAGCCCAATTTCCATTACTACATGCGTCTTGCACTAACTAAGCGTAAGAAAGGAGCATAAGATAAACCACAAACACTGACCGGGCCCTGGAGGTCTCGTTCACCTGACATGTGAACCAAAGGTCTGCATAGTTTGTCAGACTGTGAAGTCAGGAGGCCTGACAGCCAGGAGACTGGGTGTCATAGTCAGGTCAATTAGAGTAAGGGTCACACTGACTGACTGACTGATGGGTCTGTGTGTGTGTGTGTGTGTGTGTGTGTGTGTGTGTGTGTGTGTGTGTGTGTTTCCTGTTACTTTCGTTTGTCAGCATTCTAGCAACACTCATGCATGAGTAAAGGAGAGCTATGAGGCTCTTTTTTCATTCATTGTTCCACAAAGTTTTAGCAAAGTAATAGTTTTCGTTGCGAGGCACTTCCCGTGTATATGTCTGTAACATGAGCTTGCTTGTCTTGACAGTTTAGTACTGGTGTAGACAGACTGTCCACTGATAGACATATTTAGGCCTATTTTTGATGGCGTTGTGACGTCACGACATTGAAACTTATTTCAGGATTTGAATCTTCTCTTTTAGACAAATGCTGACCCTCAGTTTTTTGGTTTGTGGCCAAGCCTTGCTAAGCCAAGACTCGGTCACGTTTGCCCACTGACAAACATTGCCATGCTCCTGCTTTCCCTGCGGCTTACTCCAAGTAATTCACTGGTTATTCCAGTCACCAGAAATAGCGTGGCTTAGTTTTCCAGACTTGCACGATTTCCACATACGCCCTTAAATAAATGCACTGCTTCAGAGGCCTGAGCCCTATCGTGTGAGTGTGTGAGTGTGTGTGTGTGAGTACGTGGGCATGTACAGATTTTGGAAAGGGATTGTAAATGGTAACATGTGTTTGTTAATGTTTGTGCTTGTTTTGCATGACTTTGCTTTATACATTCATATTGTTTGTAGATACACAGTAGATATCTTTTTCAGAATTTCAAACATTAATGACTTCCCGCAGTAATGATTTTTTTTTTAAGTGGCCGATCTCTGTAAACCACGTAAAGTGAGTGCATGTGAAATGTATCTCAAGTTTAAAGTCTGTCTTTCATTAGCGATCCCATTGGTTAATCCTGCTTTATGTCACAGTCCCACTTGGCAGGCTTGTAATGGGGCTGAGTGGAGCTGTGCATGTTGATGGGCCTCACCAGAACTGGGACAAAAATAGAAACATATTGATACCATTACAGTTTGCCGTATCCACATCAACACAAATGTTTTGAGCACCTCCTCTGTTCTGCTCTGCAGGTACAATTAAAAAAATATGTACTGGAATGTATTAGATGTTTATAAAGGGAAATCTAAAAGGGGGCCTAGTTTGTAGAACAAGGCTGTGCTCAACAGTTCATAAAGTATGCCTCGCTGGGGATTAGATAAGCTTTTTATTAATTGTTTCCCCAACGTAAGTCAATTAGTACTTCTGTTTGGGTTTAGGGATTGGCCGACTGCCACACATGTACTAAGCAGCTCAGATCAAGGTTTTTGAACGAAGGCATGCTTCAAACACTTGTAGTGGATTCAGTATTTAAACCACACACCACAAATGATGTGTAGCTCCTATTGGGTGAACGTGTGGTTTTCTGCTGGACTCAGCAGGTGTTTCAGAAGTGTGATTAAGACTCCACTCTGCCTGTCGAGAAAAGAGCACACGCCTTACCTAGTTCATTTCAAAGGGATTCAGGCTTCAATGTCGTTAATAGATGATACTTGATGGATATACAACCTTCTCCCTATATCTGACAAGACAGAAGTTGCCTCAGCAGCACCTGGGCTTGTAACAATCGACAGCCCCTACCCTGAGGCTGGGAGACAGTAAACGGGATGACACCTCCTCCTCTTCTTAACTCCCCCACCCCCATATTCCCTCTCCCCCTCCTCACCTTTAGGCTTGACTGAACCTGGCCATAGTATTAGACAAAGAAAATCTTCTCTTCTCTTCTCTTCTCTTCTCTCCCCTTCTCCTTCCCCTTCCCCTTCCCCGTCCCCTTTCTCTTTGTTTAACTTCCCTAAACTTTCTCTTTATGAAAATGAATAACACTGCAGGTACATGATTGTTGTCGGGTTGTTAAGGGCCACTGCTTGGGAGTCTGGCAGGTGTTACGTGCCGTAGAGGAGCTTGTCAGGCCTCTCCACCTTCTTTTCCTTCACGTCTTCCTCTCAAGATCCATCTGGCTGCACTTTACGAGTCCCGCTTTGGGAGTCTCGCTTTGCAATCTGCGTGCTAAGCTTAGTCGAGCAGTAGGCTGAAGACTTTAAAGCCTGCTATGTGCTTTGGAACACGACCCAGAAAAGGCAGTCAGCACAGATCCCTTTGTAACCCATCGTTCTAGAGTGAGGAGTCGCACGCTCCATTGGGGCTACGGGGAACCTCAGTGCACTCTGAACACACTAGGGGCACTGGGCTGCACAACTTCACTTCACTGGCCTGCACCTGCACAGACTGGCGCCCATGCAAGTGTTGTTTGTAGTGTACTCATAGGAATCCCTTGCCTCTTGTTGATTATCTTTTTATTTGAAATAGGCTGCTGGCCTACTGTTCTCTGTGGAAGCACAGAGTCTATTATGGAAAAAGGCCATTGCTGTGTGTGAATATCAATGACATTAACGGTCCATTGTTGTTATGTCAAGCTCCCGTGCTGAGTCAGCAACTACAGGGGTAGAAATCCGAGCCAGTGTAACTGCTCTTTAAAAAGAAAACCTCAAACGTAGCAGGTGAGAAGGGTCGCTATGTTTGGTTTTCATTTCGAAGGCTCCATATAGTCTCCTAGTTGGTGCCCAAACCCTTAGGGCTTAGAATCCTGGCTCAGACTCTGGATATTCAGCCTCTGGATCTGAGCCCTTGAGACATGAATACAACAGCCTGAACGGGGTGAGAAGATGCAGCTGTGTAAATGTTGCCCTTTTACTGGTGGATGCATGGAGTGCACGTCAGGCTCCAGGCTCCTGAAGCGAGGCCCTGCCGGTTAAACCGACAGAGGGGAAGCTTCTGGCTCTCCCCTGTGATATGGATCCCTGAGTGAGACAAGAGCACTGGGTACATTCGAGAAGAAGAGAGCAGACTTGTTTTTTCCCCTTGTAGGTATCTGTTAAATGCATGCATGATACATCTATTTTGTCAGTGCTGTGCAAGCTACAGTGAACTGATATGAACATGACAGACCTGTTTGAATCTAAATCTAGTCATCACGGCGCTAGCCTGATTTGGCCTCTCAAACACAGATGTTGAATGATTTGACCAACCAATCACCGGTAGTGGCTATGTCACCATATGACTGACCTGCTGCACATTGAATTGTGTCGGAGGAACAGTTGGAGCCTTGCTATGCAGCAGTTGCCAGGGAAACTGGACAGATTCAAATGAAAGTAGCAATTTATTTGAGGCTATCGTGTCTCTAATAGGAGTGATATACTCTGCCTCCAGAGATGGAAGCGTCAGCATCACTCTGTCACTGCTCAGTGTCTTTAGACGACAACGCTGGATTGTCTAGTCAGAGGCAGCAACGTGCCCTTTACCTCCCAACTCCAGTAAATAACAGTGTGTATGTCTATATTTGTATGTAGCCCCTCTAGGTCCTAGAGTTTATCACAAGCCACATGACTGAATAGGCCTTTGCTTTGTGCTATTATGTTTCAATAGTTTTTGCTTTGGGGGACTACCTAAGTTGAGATCTAATACTCCAAATGGGAAGATAACAAAGATAATGTTTGTGTTTTGTAATTGCTGTTGTCTGTCTCTTACATTACGTCGCATCTTGCAGTAGGAGTGGTCAGTTCTTAAATAATATCTCTATAATAATATTATGCGCTTTTGTAAGAGCTTTTGTTAGTAAAAATCAGTAGTTTTTTCATGAAGCTATTATTGACCTGTCATAAAAGCATGCTGTGACTGGTAATATTTTATTTTGTTTTAGATAATCAATGGTACGATATGATGATAATAACTTATTTTAAGCCATAGCAAACATGCTGGTGTGATGGTGTAACACAAAGCCAATATTAGGAATGACTGGTTGTTGGTATTTAAGCCTGGTCCTCACATATCTACACGTTGAGTGTGTATTTATCTCTGATGAAGAACAGAGTTCGGCTTAGCATACAAGAGACAGCTTGTCTTGGACTGCATATTTGAACAACCCACATTTTTGGGTTTTTGTGCCCTCAGAGAGAGAGAAGGAGATAAAGGGAGGGAGAGAGAGAAGTGGCAGCATTGTTGTTTTGGAAGCGTGGAAAGAGAATGGCAGGAATTTGCATTATTCAGCATTTCCCATACCCATAGTTATTGTACATGCAGATACATGCGTGTGTGAGTTCACATTGGCCTTGGTTGTGCCAAACCCCAGTTTGATCATAAACAGACATCCTTTCAACAACCCGGGGAACCATTGAGTTTTTCCTTCTCCTTACTCTATAGAATCTACATGATGGAAACCCTAAGCCTGTATTATTGATTCTGGACATCTTTTCACAGAACATCATTATCATATCTGTACACCAATTTTCCAAGCTCATCTCTATTGTATTGCAGTAGGCACTACAAAGGAAGATAGCATTTTATTGTCCATCTGCCTGTTTTATGGTTTGCTTCCCACTTTATGGATTGTCTCTGCACACAGTCAATCTTTTTTTTGTAAATAAATCTGTCAAAAATGTGATGCCCTGTATTATCCTCCCCGTCCTCCTGTCCCGCCCTATGTAAACTAGTTTCCCCTCCCTGCAGGGCAAATACAGTCAGAGTGGTGAGAGTGACCTTGGAAGACAGACGCTACAAAGGACCTTTGTTGTGTCTGTATGTTATTTACCGTAGGAGAATGAGGGAGGCTGGTACCTGCTGCTGGGGATCCAGGCCCACGGTGCAGAGGGAGGAAAGAGAACATCACCGATATCCCTAGCAGAGGTTATCCTCAATGCGCTGAGCTAGGGGTCTGGTAGCTTCTCGAGTTTGTTCGACGTTTTGAAAACTAAGAACAATTTAATGATTGTATTTAAAGTATTTTTGGGTGGTTTTATTTACAAGTTGGGGACAGTAAGCTGTTGGTTGCTGTAGTTTTGTGACATTTAACACAGGGTGTTAAACAAAGGCTAAAGATTGAGACATAGTTTTAATTGAAAACAATTCCCGTGCAAACAGTCTGCAAATTAAAGAGAAGGTTAAATATGTCTGGATAGCTATGTTTACAGAAGCCATCATCACAAAAAAATTCATTCAAGTCGCTCTACCAGTTGTTTTTAAGTTGTTCTTTTCAATAAGGCTACAGCTATGCCAAACGTCTTTGGAGGTGTTATGTAACTAGGAGAGCAAAATTGTGCTGATGTGGCAGGTGAAGTTTATGGATAGTTAAGATCTGTTCTACTCTAGACTACAAGCTGTGTAGGCTCGTTTGCTGCGCGTGTTTGTGTAAGAAGCCATAGCATAGCTATCGTAAGGTGCCAAATAAGCCAGCATGCTCCGTACCGGGGTTGTCAATGTTTTAGTCTGTATCCATGACTCCATAACAGAGTCTAGGATAAGGGCAAACAACGTGTTGCTAGTCCCAGACGTCACACACTAAATATTCTGAGAACTCTTGTGAACTAGAACAAAAAGTAATAAAATAAAGTCCCAGAAACTCCATCTTGGAGAAGCATCACTTTGCGGCTGTGACCAAGTTGTCCTGGCGTCACAGAGACCTATAATCCTATTCGCAAACATCGCATTAAGCTGTGTGGTTATAGCAATATTGTTCTGTTGTCAAAACTCATTGTTAGCAGCCTGTGAATTACTCACAATACTTTTCAAGCTTTGGGAGTGGTCAGCTGACTGCTGGGATGGCTTCTTCCAATCCTTTGATATTCATCTTCAAAGCATGCCACTCAATTATAATGTTGTCGGAGAACACAATCAGCTCAAATGTGTATGTTGACTAGTTACATATCTATTAATAAGAATAAGAAAATTAAGTCTTGCAATTGATCTGAAAACAAAAAGGCTGCACTGTTATTCAGTCAGAGAGCTTGGATCCAGCTAAGGCATATGGTCTTCCAAGTTTGTCCGGCGCAGATTGACTTCCAAATATGCTTCCAAAAAACTTCTTGTGCAAGACCAGCTGAGAGAAGTGCACTACAAGTATTGAGTACCTCTGTGTCGAGCAGGAAATAGTTGTGTTTCCGTTGATAGAGCGTTAGAGACATAATAGGGCAAAGGGCATGTTTTTATTGGAAGGATGACTCCTCCATGCACACGGGCTCAATCACACGCACACACACACAAACACACATTTACACTAAGGCTGTGTATTGGCAAGAATCTGCCGATACAATACTTATCACAATACAGGGATTATGGTTCAAAATATTGCAATATATTGCAATACTATAAGCAAGGAGACATATTGTGATTTTCGTTTTTTTTACTGTTATAGGATAAAGAATAGTTATGTGCAGTAAAAACACAGTGGGATCTGCATTGGTATTTGTCCCAGTCCCAGTAACATTCAACATCATAGCACAACTTTTTGTGAAATCTGAGCGAAGGAATTAACTTTTGCCTATAAAACAAACAATAACATATACTTGGTTTTTCAGAATCAGTACAGTATCACTAAACATAGTATTGCAATACTCAAGTGAATCGATTTTTTCTTACACCCCTAATGTACACACAGGCACACTCACATGCAGATACACACAGGCACACTCACACACATATACACACAGGCACAGTCACACACACACACACACACACACACACACACACATGCATATACACACAGGCGCATACATAAGCATACAGGCACGCTCACATGCATATGCACACACAGGCACGCTCACATGCGTATATACACACACAAACACACATAGCCACACTCACATGGATATACACATATGCATATACACATGCTTAAACACACAGGCACTACACACAGGCACACACTCCCTCAGTGCCCTACTATCTTGAGAGGAAGTGTTTCGTTCTGTCAACACTGGCAAGGAGAAGAGAATCTGCTGCCTGCTCCTTTCCTCCAGGCCGCAGCCCAGACATAGCGTACAACCATTTCCTGTGCTGCAGTTTCCCAGCACACACATAGATTTAGAGTCACCCTTCGTGGGGGTTGTTAAGTTTACCAGGTCAACTCACTGACCTGTAGGCTCTGAAAAGGGCACTCTGGCCATCTGACTTTGCGACCTCCTCTGATAATAATG
This sequence comes from Galaxias brevipinnis, assembly GCA_036023535.2. Lineage (NCBI taxonomy): Eukaryota > Metazoa > Chordata > Actinopteri > Galaxiiformes > Galaxiidae > Galaxias > Galaxias brevipinnis. The sequence continues at coordinate 40,593 of JAVQIZ010227177.1, read as the reverse complement.
GGCATTGTGGCGTTAAGAGGACATCGTGTTTGGAAGATTAGGTCTCTTTGAACTAAAAACGGCAATATAGTGTCAAAAGATATGACTGCAATGTGTTTCCACTGTGTTTTCTGACATTGCTGACTGTATAGTAAAATTGCAGAAACAAGATTCCTTTTGTAAGGATTATTTTTGAATGATGGCAGATGGTTGATTGACTTAATGGATGAATGTATGATGAAGGATAACTTTTTTTTTTTTTAAGTCGAGGATGTGTGTTTTGGAAATAACTGACTTAGGAAAACACTCTTTTATTTTAGTCACTCTTACATTATTATTGTTTACTTTACTATTGTTTAATTTAGAGCTTGAATATAGCTCGGTTTTTAGGATTTTCATAATATGGTGCAACCTTTGCTTTCCTGATAATATCCTAGAAATCTCATAAATAAGCTTTGAATCTGCCAAGATAACCCACTCCCCAAGTTATCGTTTGCTAAGCACTGTGTCCACATGTGAAATTGGGTGTTTGTAAAGCAAGAGATGCTTTGACTGAGATAGCTGAGATGCCAAGCATTAGCTTTGAAGATAAGGGATGCAGTGGTAAAATGCTGACTGCTAGCTCTGGAGAAGATATCGTGCTCTGCTACTGGGAGGTCTTTTAATTATCACCGTTGTTTTGGGAGCTCAGTTGATATTGGGCTGCATCCCATTCCAAAAAATATGTTAACTTACATATGCAATTAATGAACATGTTCTACTTGTTTGGGTCATCTTGTCATTAGTAATTTAGAGTAGAATCTTTAGAATCGGTTTTGTATCAAGCCATTTGGCTTCCTTGCATTAGTCAAAGCAAAAGAGTTTAATGTCAGTGCACCAACAGTTACAAATTTATCTATCTGGCACTGTGCATGTTTTGACCTACTTCTTCATGTCAAATTATTTCATTTCTGTGATATATGAAGTTAAGATATTTCAATAGGTTTTAATTGAAATTTTGCATTGTCCTACAAAAAGTTTTTATTGAAGGCTGGATCGAATGTCAAAAAAGGTTCACAAATCTTACTGCTCCTCCTGTGGTTTTTTACAAGGCGCACGGAAAGAGGGAGTTTTGTTTATCTTACTCACAAATTGCCTGCACGCTAACAGACACACACACACACACACACACACACACCCACACACTTACACAAATACACCCCAAGCCGAAAAAGCAATTTAGTAGGCAGGTGCAGTGGCAGCACGTCAGAACTTGCCTTGTTTACAGTAAATGCCCTGGCAGACCATAAAACCTCAAATCATCAAAACTAGTGCCCCTCGTCTTCAGATCACATAGTGAGCCTCTGAACCTTTCCGTCACATTCCCAGGTCTGGGACTGTGAATGTGTCTGCTGGCACCAGGTCCTAGTTGCTGTGCTATTGACTCAGACCTCAGTGACCGAGGATTTGGGAGTGGTGCTGTAGACTTCTAATAATGTGACCGGGCTTGACTTCTCCACCTCGTCAAAACATGCCCTTGCAACTCCCAAACTGGGGCGTTGATATGTATTATTTTTTACTATATTTGGAGAACGTGTTTTTTTAAGACTTCTTCTAACCAAATTTGTGTTCATATTGTTTGGAACTTTTGTTCTGGCTAGACAGTATAATATATTAATTATTTGAATATATAATATTTCAATATTTTTGGGGGGATTGTTCAGACTTTTATTTACGCCAATCGATGCAGTCCAAAATGTTATATTAGATAATTGAAAACAAGCAAGTAATACTGTGTGTGTATATATATATATCTATATCAAATACAAGTTAACTTGAATTTGATCATTAAATAACACTTTGCAGTCATGTAAAACTTTGGTGTCTCCTGTCTTTCCATTGCCTCCATTGGGATCTAAATGTATTTATGATTGTGTCCATTGATAGTCATGGATATTCATATCAACTGGCGTGAAACCAGCTCTGCTAGCGCAGACGGCCCTCATTGCCCGTATGACAAGGCCTTCTCTTGTCTTGAGACTGTGCAGCCAGGAAGACTGTGGCCGACCAGGCCACTCAGACAAATCAGTGTTTGAACAGCGATTATCTTCACTCCAGCACTCCTACCACTGCTCCCACCCGCATAGATATCCTTCTGTCATTTTGCTGGTAATGATTAATCAGGCCAGGCTTCATTTGAAGAGCCAAATAGGGAGACATTTCCTCTTGTCTGTTTTTGCTTGTTGTTTCTGGCAGAAAATTCAAACTCTGCTGCTGCAAGTCCACTCCTTTTTTTTTCTTTCTCAAATCATACTCGCTGAATCACAGTGATAATGTCGTCCTAACCTGTTTCCTTTTCTCTCCCTCTCTCGTCCGTTCACGTTCTCTCTCTACTGTTATGTATAATCTTTATCCGTGTTTCAAGGAAACACCACAGGGAAGACACAATAAACACGTGCTTTCCATTTGACTTGAAGGGAAACAGATGGCCTATGCTGGCCGTCTTCTCTCCTCCTCCACCTCTCCCCCCCCCCCACCCCACCCCACACACACACACACACACACACACCTGTAACCTGTGTGACCTTCGTCCGTCTTCCTTCCCCCAGGTCACGGTGAGTGCCACTGCGGAGAGTGTAAGTGCCACGCCGGTTACATCGGCGACAACTGCAACTGCTCCATGGAGACGTCCTCCTGCGTGGCGGACGACGGTCAGATGTGCAGCGGGCGGGGCAGCTGTGTTTGTGGCCGCTGTCAGTGCACGGAGCCAGGGGCCTTCGGAGACACCTGTGAGAAATGCCCCACCTGTCCTGATGCCTGTGGAACCAAGAGGTATTTGTGTGTACTACTGTGCCCTCTGTCCTTACCCATAGTGACAGCTCTTCTCGACACTGAACTGTGAACACAGCATGCACACCACCTGTGGGGGTGTTAATAGTGTATAGAGATTGAGATCAGCTGCTGGCCCTAACTCGATGTGTATATAATATAGTCAAAAATAAGTGCAGGAAGAACCTGTGAGTTCACCCACACAGTTTTTATTTGGTAGGTACATGTAAACACGTCTCTTCCCCCCAGGGAGTGTATAGAGTGCCGTCTATTCGAATCTGGAAGACTCGCCGACAACCAGACATGCCAGCGGCTGTGTAAAGACAAGATCATTACGGTGGAAAAACTTGGTAAGTGAACGTATATCATCACCAGTAAACACACACACACACACACCATTTCTGGCATCTCTAATAGTTTTTAGACAAAACATATCTTTGTCACTGCACATTAGCCATTCTTGGTATTTGGAAGGCTTGTCAAACTGTGTTAAACTTCTTCTTCATGAATGACATACTGTACATACGATTAACCTTTTTACATAATTTTACCAGTTCAGTTGAAAAATGGATGTATGGCATGTTCTTGGTTAAGACAAAATGTCACATGTACAATATTGGTAATGAGAAAACAGCCAGTCCAGGGTGGATGTGGCCTAATTATAAAGTTATAACTGTTTCTGGCTAGTGTCAGTCTTTGCAGATATATTTAGAACCCTAAAGATAGTATGCCATCACAGACAGCGCCAGGCCAAACCATTCATTAGCTTCAAAGCCCATAAAAGTATGATCACCCCTCCACTCCACTCCTTTGCCCCAACCACTAAACAAACATATGCAGCGGCTTGTGCCCGTAAAGAGTGGCCCTCCTCGAGCGCCAGAAGCGAGGATTATGTCTAGGCTGTCTCATGGCCCCTAAAAGCTTTTCCTACTCCTCTCCCAGTCTTGCGGTGAGATGGCCAACTTGTGTCTAGGAATGTATTAATAATGTTATAATGCGTGGTAGGTTATGGGGATGCTGTCTGCCATGCAGGGAGGAGACAGTGAGGCTTATCTATTTTTAGGCCTTCCTGTGTCGACCGAGATCCCACTTTTTGAGTCATCTCATCGGCTCTAATGGAGGCCACATGTCCATTTCGGAAACATCTCTGTGCATTATGCTGCAGGAGAGGTTTTTGGTGAGGGAAAGGGAAAGGGGTTAGAGCTGCCTCTTCTCTCACATTCCTTTGGGGGGCATTAGAATATTTAAATGATAGTGATAACCACAAGTACACTCCAACACTGTTCTGACAATGGAATGTGTTTACTTATCCAAAAGTGATTTATAACAAAGCTTTGACCTTGACACGCACACAGATTTTTTTTGTTCTTTTTCTTCTTTGTTATTTTGCTTGATTTTCTTGTTTGCTTCCCAATCATCCCCCTGTTTTCCCTCTCTAATTTTCTCTTTCACTCCCTCAGGGCAGCTGTTTTATTGCTTGAGACTCAGTGTTTCCTTGGTTTTCTCTCCCCTCTCCAGACACGGAGGACTCCAATGCTGTCCTGTGTCTGTACAAGACTGAAAACGACTGTGTAATGAAGTTCACATACTCGGAGCACGCCAACGGGCAGTCTGTCCTTGCAGCCCTTAATGAGCCAGGTTTGTGCTCATTACCTTGTCTGCTTGGAGGTCATGTGCGAGTGGAAACCGCATTTCATTAGTTGCTCCGAATCACACTGTCAGGAAGCAGGGAAAGGTGAAATCATGACATAGATAGGAGGAATGCCGTTAGTTCATTCAAACAAAAGGATCAAAATTTTGTATTTTTCATGTTGTGGGTGCTGGGGATAATTATTTAAGAGACCTGGTCAATAGCTGCAGCACTGCAGCTGGTGTTGAAGGCTACTGGGAAATAATGAAATATGGCTCCAGATTACTCCCCATTTAGTCAACTTTTGCAACTAAATGTTTGTCCAGTGCCAATGGTTAGGATTTCAAACTTGATAGGTTAAACAAAAAAAAATTGTTTACATTATCATTATCAGTGGATTTTATTACTGTCCACATTCATATTACTTATTTGTCCATCAAGTTATCTCATTTAGGAGATATAATGTAATATTACAAAATCTAGTAAATCTATCCATCTGACCATTCAATGAAACCAGTTCCATCTGTAAGTATGGAAGAACCATCAAGTCTTTTTTAAAATTTGTCAAATGCAACAAAGAGCCTCTTGGTAAGACGTCTCTGCTTGTGTCTCCGTCTCAGAGTGTGCCGGGGGGCCAAACGCCATGATGGTGCTCCAGGTGGTAGTGGGCAGCATCCTACTGGTGGGCATCTTGCTATTGGCCATGTGGAAGCTGGTCATCACTTTCCATGACCGGCGAGAGTTTGCCCGCTTCCAGAACGCGCGCTCCCGCGCTAGATACGAGATGGTAAGTCACTGTCTGGACGGTCTGTCCATTACATTTTACAGTCTTTTTCTGTTTTGCAAACAGACTGGGTTTGAATTCTCATTTGTAGTTTGGCACAACTTTGATTTGCTTCTGCTAGCCAAATGAATTCATGCCATTGTCCTACAAGGGCTTATTCTAGGCATATGAGGAAAGTTACTTAATCTGAAATGTAAAATTGTCTCCATTGACCTTGGTCAGACTGTGACTCACTCTTACCAGCTCTCAGTGTATCAGCAATTACCAGTGATCATTTTTTATATTAAGCAATAGACTAGCTGGTCACACGCACATTTCGATCCTCCGGAGTGAACCATCTTTGAGGGCCAGCCGTGTACCCTGTGTGTGAAATCAGCATAGACCTTTCAACTAACTCTTCTCTCTCTCACTCTCTCCCACCAGGCTTCTAACCCTTTATACAAGCAACCCATCTCCAGCGACTCAGTAGAAACGGACTTCAACATGTTCAGCAAGTCTCACAACGGAACTGTCCACTGATCACTCATTGAGTGGTGGAGTGGGTGGGCACGGCAGGTCCGGTCCAACTAATGGAGAACTGAGGGGAAGGGTTAATGGAATGGACTAAGCACGAGCCACCCCGAGGAGGAGAACTGATACCAGAAGTGAAAATAGACAGAACTGCTTCAGAGGCAAATTGTGGCCTTTTTCCTTCTCCCCAGGAAGTCCCCAGACCACTGTGATTCAACAAGACTTATGTTCAGACTCTCAGAGCTTCTTCAGAAAGGAGGGTAAAAAATATAAATGGACTGAGCAAGTGTTGTATAAGCGGAACAAAAAAGACAGACAGAAAAAAAGGAAATGATCTACCGCAGATAGTTTGAATAAATTTGCCAACATTTCTCTAAAATTCATAACTCCTACCATTTAAACAGCATTGTAATGAACAGACAAGCGTCGACTTATATTTTGTATGTTTATTTTTTTATGCTCTGAGAAATGCCGTTTCCACTGCCAACAATATATCCTAAAATTTTCTGTTTTGATGAAAGGAAATTCATACACATGCAGCAATACTGTCTTTCAGGGTTTGAAAATATTAAAAAGACATCTTTTTTTGTGGGTTCACAACAGAGACATTGTGGTACTAATCTACTAGAGATGAATACTCATGTTTCCCTTTTTTGCACAGTAAATATTAGGAGTCCTTATCTTGAAGTGACTTACAAGAATCTCACTATGTGTTCATGTCAATGTACCCCCACCCCCTCTTGTACACTGTTTTGAATAACCCCAAGTCAGCAGTAGCCCTATTGTCTTGCCAGGATACGCTCTTCAGATGATCAGATTAGATCATGTTTTGGTTCCCTGGAGATTATATAAAAAAATTCTTTAAAGAACAACAGACTCAAGAGAGAATTGTCTTCAGCTGTAATGATAAAGAAAAAGATATGAAAATGTAAGGGTATGGATGAGGGTTCAGTGTATACATGAGTGATTTGCCTCAATGAGTGATGTGCCATCTAGAGACAGACCTGCCTAATGCTGCAGCATTAACATGGAGGGGTAGACTTTTAAGCAGGTTAAGTATTGTGCAGCCTTTCCACGGTGGTATTAGGAAACTGGGGGGTGAATACGTATGTAATAAGTATGTAAGAGAATTCCTAGATGTAGGTTGCACAATGCATTATGGATTACAAAGTATTTTTTAGTCCTTACTTTTGTACAGAGGAAAAAAGCATTGGCCCTCACTTTAATTAGTTAAGCCCTAACGAAACAGCATTCTTCCTTTTTTGTTTAATAGACCGTTATTCACATGATTTCTTTGCAACACTACTACATGCTTAGTTTAACTCTGCACTCTCAACAGATGTACAAAAGAGCAATAAATTGAGTATTTCGAAGCAAACACATAACTCGTGATCAACATTGCATTTTTACTATGGTCTAATTGTTTGAGTGGTCTGTGTTGACAGTGGTTATGAACTGGTGTTCTGTTTCTGCCACTTCTACAGCTGTTTTTTGTTTCTTAGTTTGTGCGTTGCTAGACATAAAGCTGTACTGGGGTACAGGCCCCGCATTACTCAAATCACACAGTTTTTTTATTGAATGCCTGCTGCCTGTATGAAATGTGCATGAGGTGCATGGACAGTAATGTGTGCGATGTACTGATTCGGATCCATTATTTTCCCATTATCAGTCTAAATTAATCCACTGCCAAATAGAGAATATTGTTGAAACTCGAACATGAGATTTTACTGCTGCACAGCAGATTGAAACTAGGGCACCTGGGTGTCTAGCAACGCCCATGGTGTGAAGGTATGTTGGATAAACATCTTTTCAGTAGCAATATCCACCTTTAAACACTGACGCTGGTCAGAGCCTGTTAGGAGACCACTGTATCACCTATGGCAACGCCATCCACAAGCCGTTTTTCTTTCACTGCCAGTGGGTGCAGAAGTATCTGCTTCTGCTAACAATACCGTAATCATTATGCCCTCTTACTATTGCTTTCCTCAATATAGCATGTCCGTTCTTGTAGGTTTGAAGCTAGGGTGACCATATTCCTCAAAGCCAAAGATGGGACACGAACAAAAGTAAGTAAGAATACACAAGCCTCCCCATAGATTTAACATTGTTATTCAGTCTGCACTCAATGGCTCCAAGTGACACAGTTTTGTGTGTGTTGCGTTTACCTCCGTCTAAGTGCATGTTAGGCTGAAAACGCCAAGTCTTTACAAGGCGAGGCCATTGCGCTGGAATACGGAACATGTGTGAGACACGATGGCCTGTTATTTCAGCCTAAAGTGAGGTCATACATTTCTCTGCTCCCTTCCTGCGTGGTGGTGTTGGTGCGGGCCTCCACTACCCCCTCCCAGTGAGACAGTCTGTGGAGACAGCTTTGGCTCGCAGCACACAGACAGATGTGAAGTCGCTCTCCCAGGCCGGTGCACACGTCCAGCTGGGTTGGAAAAGAAGGTTAGTGGGCGTCTCTCTCTTTCTTGTAATTTTGTCTGACACCTTTCTTGCTCTCTTTCTTCTTCATGCACTGAAGGTTATCTTAACTGGGACTGTCATTGTTTTCATTCTAACCTGACCCACAGCCAACAGCACTCACTCAATCTTAATCTCAGTTTATCCAAAATCACTTGTGTCGGAAGGTTCTGGCTTTTTCAATGAGCCCTGAAGGCTTAATGTGACCTGTGCAGCGTAATTACTAGTGTTTTGATTGGAGGGCTGCCTTCATTACCACAATCAATACTTTAATTAGCCGCTATTGATTGGAGCTCTATTCAGACTGCAGCTCTATTCAGACTGCAGCTGTCTGGGATTGTCAGGCAAACCAGAGGAAAGATTGTTGACTGATTTTGAGCGAGTATGAGTCATTAAGAGTACAGCATTTCTCTGACACATATTTCAACTCAAACCTCTGAATTTAAATTCCATTTTTCATGTATGCTGGGAATGTGTAAAAAAAAATTATAGCTTCTGTCAATGTTTTGAAAAGTTGCCTGTTATGAACCTCCCCATCCAATTAGTCCTAATATTATATTACCATACCATAAAATGATATTACCATACCATAATGTTAAGTGTATTTGCTGGGTAAAAGGTCACAGATGTTAAAACTGTTGTCTGAGATCCTGTGCATGCTCTTGTGTCATCACCTTATCAATTCTCATCCCCCATCCCAAGTTGCTTCATCCAGGTTCACTATAGACACTCTAGACACTACTTTTAAGCCCCACAGTGTCAGTGTATGTAATGATGCACATTCTTTCCTAATTAACGGTGGACTACAAAATGGTAACACAGCAGGCTGCCTTTCACAGCTTTGTGGGTGGGCAGGAACTGAGAAGCAGCTTCTAATTCTCAACACAGGATTAACATCTCTTTGTGATATTAAATGCTGTTCCCATGTTTACACACAAAGACAAACAAGTGTTTTCCCACACATCACTAGCTGCATACATCATGCAGAGGTGCACTAGCATGGATGTAGAATAACTTCCAAAAAGCATGATATAAATGTCCCTTGCAAAGCCTTGTGAGAGACAAAACGTCTAACAGCCCCAGTGATTATTGCTTGTTGTTGAATGTTTGTATCAAACAATATTTCAGACCATATCATTACATCATTGTGTGTCACTTTGCATATGGTTCTTAATAACCTAATACCTTTTGGGCACAGTGAGATGGCGTTTTCGTAGTCACAAATTGAAAAATCGCAAAACTGATTTTAACAATCAGATGAATTATATTATAAAGGGTGTTTAAGACTGATGGTAAGCCACCAATAACCCATAGGTTGGGTTACTTTAAGGTACCAATTGTGGCTTCACACTGTGTTTCATCTGTTGACTGCCCTAATAGTAATTGTTCCACTCCAGTTTCTTTTTTTTCTCGAAATCCTTGCCTTGTAAACAGCATACACTGTTATTAAACATTGCAATGGGAGCTTTTTATTTATCTTTCCTACATTTAACTAGCTATTATATGTACAGAGTACATTTCATCTTTGTACGAATAATTCAAAAAGTAACGCTGATGAATATTAGCTATGACCTTTTGTTGTCCTTTGTCTCCCCCTGCAGGATGGAGAATGCTCGGCAATAGCGCATAACACAAGCCATCCATCAAAATAGCTCAGGAGATATGAACTGATTTACAACCAAAATAATCATGTTTGCTTTGAAATTCAATTAAAAGTCAATATTGACCTTTGGTGGTGGTATATATTGTGTTTGGACAGTAATAGAAATGGAAGCAGGTAGAATACATATGTTTGGTAATGGAATAAGCCCATCACAATGTCCAAACCTAACCTGCATTAATGTTGAACGAGAGAGGCTGTAAGCTTGTCTCAATTTGGCTGTGCAATGTAACAGCAGTGTAAATGGTGTGTGTGTGTATGTGTGTGTGTGTGTGTGTGTGTGTGTCTGTGTGTTTTTTTTGTGTTTTGTGCGCAAAACTGCATAATGCATGTGTGTTTGTCCCAACCAGGACTGTAGCACCACCAACTCCAGTTTGGCCCCATCAGTAAGATCATAAATCATGGGAGTTGCTGGTATGCAACACAGTATAGAACTACTGTGGAACAAGGATTCCTCTGGACCATTGTTGCTCCGGCCATACTTCTCCCCACCCTGGTGAGATTTTGTGTACAGTTTAGTTAGCACACAAACACAATGGCCTCACAAGCTCACAGAGTCTGCTCAGTGAAATGAGCAACGCACTTTCAGCATGTCTGCCATGTCTGTGAGAATTGATTTCAACACAGCTGAAGTGCAGCTCTGTTTAGAACAGCTGCCCCGTGACTCAGTCTCTTGGATTCGTGTCTAGCATCACATCAACTCTTAAACGGCGTAAATGTCAAATAAATTCAAACCTGGCATCCTTCCATCGTTCATGCTAGTCCTCTGTCCTCTCATGCCACCTAATTTACTCTAACATTGTATTGTATCAAGACAGTCATCACAACAATAGGTTTCCTGTTTGGATATTTGAAGAAGTGAACATGATTTACTTCTTTCAAGATTAAGGCAGTCAAAGGCATTAGATAAATGGGTCAATGCAGAATTATAAATGTTTGATTTTGTTTGGAACAATGTGATGCCAATCAACAATATACTATAGGTAATAGCTGTTTTGGTGAAGGGTTAAATCTAATTCCACTAAATAATTATTTTACTTGCTGTTTTATACTCTCTGAACAAAATATATATTTCAATGGAGAAAATGTATAATAAAAATAACCATTTATATTTTCCATTCACAACAGCAAACAGTGACGGCAGCTGTGGGAAATGGTTATGCAAGTGCTATAAAATAACAACACAAATAGGCCTTCAAAATATGACAGGTCGTAACCACAGTTTCCAAGTGTGGGTTGAAATAGGGGAGCAATTTAGAAGGTACAGCTTTTTCCACTACAGGACATGGCACCCATTCAAAACTGTTTAACACAGCAGCCCTGGCAAGCATTCAAATTCTCCTTATTGCAAGTGGTAGGCTACAGGTTAAGGAATGGCTATTTGAAGAATGACAACTGGCAAACCACTAATTTAGAGAATATATGGGAAAAATATGACCTGAAATCACTCAAATAATAGCTCAAACCTTGTATGATTTAATCATGGCTGCTGAAGACACCGGCAAGGCTGAGAAAATAACATCAATTCACTCAATCCAGTTACTGAGTACCTGAGACAGTGATTACTGCAGAGCTTACTGATAAGATATACTTTTTAACTTACTGAGCTATATGTGGTTGATTCAGTGGGCATTCTTTAACAATCTGTATGTAGCTTGTTAAATTGATAGCGTGGGAATATCAGTTGTGCTTGGACAGACAAAAACAAACTTCACTGACAGTTTAAATATTGAATAGCAATGCTTGGAGTCTTGTCTCCAATCACATAAAGCTTCGAGTCTGGTCTGAATGTCACAAGTATCAGATATATTTTGCTATGACAAGATACATTAAGTCAATAAATATGTCACATTATCAAGGTCAGGCATTGGCTGAATACGGCAACTATCTATTTCTAAACTTGAGCTATAGGCAAGGGCGCATAACCAGTGGGTTGATCTTTGACGCTATATGGACACACAATACATCTGGAAAGAACGTTGTGAGTGAGTCGTAGTGGCTCACACACACAGATTCCCCCGCGTTGAGCAACTTGGCGCTGACTTGGAGTGTGTTCTAAGCCACAGAGAGTCCGTCCGTATATAATCCTAGTTGTTAGATGAGAAGTCACAGTGAACTGTGCGCTCAGTAGCAACAGCTTAGCTAGCGAGAGGAGAAGGTTTTTGCGCACCAGGGACAAATCTTAAAAGGATGCGCGTCTTTGCTGGTCTATGGGCCATTTGTTTCTTTTTGAAAGAGGCACAGGCTTGGGGATTCAAAAATGGAATATTTCATAACTCTATATGGCTGGGTAATTAACTTTTGAAGACATCACACATTTGCATATTGTCTCTGAGTTAAATTATAACCTATTATGCGCACTAGACCAAATGTTGAAATGTTTTTTTATTAGGATGATCGTGTTCTATCATGACATGACATTAGGCTACATGTAATGATCAATTCATATGTATGACTTTGGGAATCAACCTTACATTTCAACCGTATTTAGCTTCCAAACTAATTTGGTAAGGCCAATGATGTACAACGTTTGTCTGTGTACTGCGCGCATGCCGCTATTTCCTCAAACGATATAACTTATTAAAAAAAATTCTATTTTACACATTTCATGTTTTTATATTAGGAGTTCATAACATACCCCTACAATGACGTACTGAAGTTATACTTTGAGTAACATCGTTTACCCATTCATAAATTTTTCTACCTGACATACTGCAGGTAGATATAGCCATATGTCTAGCTTGCTGCATATATTGTCGCTACCACCAGTGATCAGTCTTGTTGTCTTGGTTAAGTTACAAGACAAACTTCTGTTCAAAAAAGTTGATATCAAATATTTTGAACTGGTTCAGGTACACACATTGAATTAGACTGAAGTTGCAGCCAATCATTTGTGACATGTATGTGTCATAACAACTGCTGTGAATATGTTATGTCAGGATGTCTGTAATTGATGTGTGATTGTGAGATAATGCACATTTTATTTGTTGGGTTTTTACAAAGGGACATTTGATATATGTAATTGAGTATAGGTTTAGATAGTCCAGGGGGTAGAAACACATATTTACAACGCCAGTATTAAACCTTTCTGTAAACATGGGGAGATGACTTCATCTTGTCTGAGCTCATTTCCAACCTTAGAGAGAGAAATAAACAGATATGATCTTGATGGGTTATCTGACACAGCTGTTATGTCAAACATTTACTCTAGCTTTTTGAGTAATTATACTGATCATACTAGTATTTGCTAACTTTTGATAATAAAACTGATATAGAAAATATAAAATTTGAAATCACAATTATGAAGGCCAAGATCTAAAGGTTCAGTATGTAGTATGTAACTAATTACAATATTATTGACAGTAAATACCATATCAGACATTGGCCCCTGATATTTTCAGTGGTTTAAAAAAATGACCATGAAGACCAAGGAGTCTATAGGCACAGAACATTTTAATGGAAGTGGATTAATGAGTTTTGGTTGTTCACCAAAACACACATCTGGAACACATAAACAGCATGCTTACTGCATTGTGTTTCACCATACATTTTTTGGTCTGAGACCATTTTCCCTGAACATTGAATAGTTATAACTACATGGCTGGTCCAATAACTTATCTATTGTCATGTTTCAATAAATATATGAAAAAATGTATGCTATATATTATATGAAAAAGGAGTAATAGTTTCCGGTAAAGCACTGGTTAGCCTGTTCAAAAAGGTCGCTGGTCAGCTTCCTCCTTGAAAGTGGTGGACAAGTCTACTGGCTCTTAATAAGGGCAAAACAGAGAAAAGAAGCTGTTAACTCCCTTAAAAGGTGGCAGTGCGGGCTAGTTTGGCATGGACTCAAAGTCAGACAGGGTCGATCATGCGTTACAGAAAAACCAGCTTACGGAGTATTGGCCCCCATTGAAAGGTCTGAGAGAATTAACACTGCCCAAAAGATGTAGCATGTCCAGTGGTTAGCCACTATTGATTCAATATTTTATCTTGAAAGTATGAAAAATGGATAAAACTCTCAAGAATGACGTATGTCATATGAGTAAAGTTTTTGGCTGTGTCAGTTTGTGAGTAATTATAAAATTTCAGCTGCTTTTATGCTGTCTGGGTCTGATTTGTAACCTTGTGAAACCTTCTTGGAAATGTGTTTTCTGTTACTTACATATATCATTGTAGTTGCGATGCAAATAATGCAATGGGACACATCACAAACACTGGCAGTGAATGTGCTTTGGAATGGTGATAGTATAGTTGATTGACAAGTGTTCTCCCTGTGTCTTTGATTGACAGAGCAAGCAGCTGGAGTGTACCACAGGGAGTCCCGTAAAGGGAGATACCATCTGACCTATAAGGAAGCCAAGGCTGTGTGTAAATTTGAAGGAGGTAACCTGGCCACTTACGAACAACTGGAGGCTGCTCGTCAAATAGGTATGTTCATCCCTCTCTTTTCCAAGCACAAGTACTCAAACCCTTACCAACCATTGATAAATGGAACAGTAAATTGTTTATGCACATTTAACAAACAGTTGACATCGACAAGCTGTGTAGTCAAGCAAAATGGCCTGTGTCTCCCTGGCTTCTTACTCATGGAATCACTCACAAACGCTGTTTTAGTACCCGTGTGTGTTCTTCATTTGTATATAATTATTTATATTATATTAGACCTAATTGGATATCAGTCCAAAGTTCCAGTTTGCAAGGGGAAAGATTTATAGGATAGAGTGGAAAATCTTTTCACCCCCAAAGCCCGTCTATAGGTCTCCATGTCAAACATGAAGGACCACAGCGACCTTGTAAAGAACTGTTAACACCTGGTGGGCTGGAGAACATTAGTGTGACCATGGCAAAAAGATTGAATCCAGGCCCCTGGCCTGGCACAAAGGAAGCAGTGGTTTGAGCTGTGCTCCCCACAGCCCTCTTCATAGGGGGTCTTCTTTTTTTGTGCTTTCCCGGCTTTTGTTTGGGAATTGGGGCTGTATTGCACCATTGAATTGGAGTGCATTATGCTGTACAATACATTGCTACCGACTCCCACCTCCTGTACGCTTGCATGCCCACACTAGCATTTCTTTAAAGCTCATAAAAAAACATTTAAACTTTTGTACATCTGAGTTGTTTTGTCCAAGAACAATTTTAGTTGTATATGAAGGCAAACCAATCTGACTTCAGTAATGATCTATTATACTTGCTCTTTTTTGTTCTAGGTTTTCATGTTTGTTCAGCTGGATGGTTCGACAAAGGGCGTGTCGGGTACCCCATCGTCAAGTCCGGCACCAACTGCGGCTTTGGGAAGGTTGGCATCATTGACTACGGCTACAGGCTGAACAAGAGTGAGACATGGGATGTGTACTGCTACAACCCAGACTGTGAGTGGACCATGACACGCAGTGGTGGTGTGCTGGGCGAGGGTCAATGGGTCGTGAGTCTCCTTGTGGGATGAGTATGTTGTTTTTGTTGAGTCAGACAGTGCATTGGTCCCGATGGGCATTCTGAGGCCTTCAGTTAACCACTCTGTGGTTAAATAGGTCCTCTTTAAGGGGAAAACAGGCTGCAATGTATTCAATTATAATTTTCCCTGTTGGCGTGAAATTAACAGTATTATACACTGTACATTGCAAGTCCCTCTTATGCATGTCCTTTTAAGATTTCATCGTTTTTTTTGCCATGTGGCAAAATATTTTAGAAACACCATTTTGACAGAGTTACAGTAGCAAAAGGAAGGGGTGTTAAATACAGTCAACTGGGTGTGCCCTGTTAGAAATAGACCGCAACTTTCTTGTGCATGTTGTCACATCCTTAACTGTAAAATCAAGTCACAGAGGAAAAAGTTGGAAATGAAGAATGTGTTACATGGAATCATTAGTGTGAGTAAGGTCTAGTGCTCTTTGGAAAGGTTTCTGGTGATGACTGAGGTGTTGTCTGACCCATGATTTAAAGGATGACTAAATGAATAGCTGTAAAGCTCTTCACTCTCCAAGATTCACTGCAGCCATTCAAGTTTTGTAAAATCGTAATGCCTTTGAGTTGTCAGGGGGTGGATAAAGTTTATCGATTTTACCGAGATCTGAGCAAAATGTATGGGCGTTTCATTTATTTAGTTTTGAGTGAAAACATGGTAGAGTCTGCCCACTCCAACTATAGCTACTTCCGACAGTTTCCAGGTAAGGCCCACACTTACATGGCCAAGGCAATTGATCTCATGCAGTCAAAGCAACAAAAATCGTGTGGTGAAAACCCACACAAGAGATGAGGGCTTTGAGTTTCACTGAGTATGTGATGGGGAGAGAAGAGGCAACCCCCTCCAATGTTTCTGATCATGATTTCAGTACCAAAATGTTACTGTCCCAAAAAAGACACTAAAACACATTAAATAATTTATGCACCATACATATATCCATATTTGGCACCTTTGGTCCCTTTGCATGAACCCATTGGAAGATTAAAACAGACAAAAAAACCTGCTTATCTTTTTTAGCTATAGGGTATGTAGGCCAGGTTATAGCACAAAAGCTAGCATTATAAATGGTATATCTGTAAACTCTCATGAATTATTTTGCATAAGTCAGGTCAACCATCTTGGTCTCAAAGTCCTGGGGGAAGGACTCACTTGCATAATTTTTCATCTTTTGATTAGCTACAAGGAAATAAATGGACTGTGTTTAACTTTACTGTACTCAAGGTTAAGTACTCATGGTATTGCTGGACAATAGTATAAATAATACATTTTTTCAATGAATAATAGATGTTTAACAAAAGACTTATGTTTAGGGGTACAACACGCTACCTCATAACAGAGAGCTTCATCACAGTATGTGATGCTATGAACCATAAACTGATGAATTTTGTTTAAAAAAAATCACAATTCACTTTTAAATCATGCTGTACTCAGGAGAGGTTGTGCACAAGTACACATTAATTTCCTATAAAAATAGCTTTGGGTTATGCCGTGAAACTGGTACCGTTTTATGCTTTGTGGTGAAGTAGTATAAAACCTTTTATTTTTTACCACGTCACTAGAAGACATTGGAGTCTTCAGGGTTACCAGTCCTCACATGTGTAGGCAATTTTCATTTATGACACAAAGGATTCCTTTCTGTCCTTCAGTCCATTCAGGGCTCGTACGCATGAGATAATTACACAAGAAAAATACAGCAACATGTTACATAGAACATGCATACAATAGTCAGTTTGCTGTGGGCATACTTGCCCTTGGCAAAAAATAATTATCTTAGGGGGTATGTAGTATACATGGAAACATGCTTTGCTGAGAGTAGCCACTATGTTACTACAGTGATGTTGCATTACTAAATGAACTGGACTACTGAAAGATGAAGAGTAGTTATGCTATGTCAGGAATAAACCTCAGCTGTTGCGTCTCCATGCACTCTGAGGTATCAACCAGGCATGCCCGCCGCCACTTGAGTGTCAGAAACAGTGAAAGAATAACATAAAGTGAAGCACCATCAGCTTAGGAGTGGTCAGAGAATCCATGTGCATGTGTGGTGAAGCCCAGTGACTTGGTTTATGCAGAAACAACGACGGGTACTCTAGTTATATTTTGAAGGCAGCAGGAAAATATACATTTATCCAGGATGTGTTGACAAGATGGATAGGTAAGGGAATGAGCTCAGATGAGATGGAAAAGAGGATGTCGCTGAAGGTGTGACATGTGAGACAATGTGAGATCACAAGATCCAGGAGATCATTAGGGCCTTGGAGGATACCAGAAAGGTGAGGCTAGTGGATGGGTCATGCCCCTACATGCACAATGGGAGAGGAAGAGAGCCACTTGGATTGTGTTCCTTGGGATAATACAGATGTCACTAGACTATACTACAGTTTATACTTCCACACTATTAGAAAACACACTTAGCAATCACAAATTATCAATGATTCGAGCAAACGTTCTGGATTAAAGATGTATGTATACATTTAAATTAACTTGGTTCATTTCTGTTCCAAAGCTAAAGAGTGTGGCGGGGTGTTGACAGACCAGCAGAAGATCATCCAGTCCCCTGGTTTCCCTGAGGAGTACCAGGATGAACAGATCTGTTACTGGCACATCCGTGTACGCTTTGGCCATCGGATTCGCCTCCATTTTCTGGAGTTTGATGTGGAAGAGGATACAGCCTGTCTGTCAGACTACGTGGAAATCTATGACAGCTATGACGACGTTTCTGGCTTTGCTGGAAGGTGAGGGTCATACAAAACAGTATTTTTGCATCTGATAAAAGATAAAACATTATAAATCTTCATATTTTACATCCTTAAATCTCTTTGGTGCAAGAGAAGGTTGCAAGTAAATTACACAAATATAGGTTTGTTTTTTGTTTAACATTAATATGTTGGTTTAGGTTCTGTGGAGATCTTTTACCAGATGACATCATTAGTACAGGTATGACATCATCATTTCCCCAGTTTGTATATCACTAACTTAATGCTGTAGTCTTCTGCATGTTTTTTTTCCCATCTGGATTTAGTCTGTTATATTTTTCAAATCCACACATTATTCCATTATATGGGATAAACCCCCCCAGTTGACAGGTCATTCAAATGCCCCACGTTCTCCAATAAAATACCTCCCCATGTCGTTTTTCTTTTTCTACAGGCAACGTCATGACGCTTAAGTTCTTGTCTGATGCATCAGTGACTGCAGGAGGTTTCCAGCTGGAGTACATCGCTATGAACGCTTCTCTCCTTTCAGAAAACCACAACTATTTCACTTGACCAACAACTCAACACTGGCTTTTTATTGCGTTGCTTGTTGTATTTATATATGACTAGTTGTGTTGTTGTTTTTGTAAAGAATTGGAGTCTTAAAATTAAAAAATATACTAATAATGTAATTAAAGTCATGCCGTTGAAGTTTCATTTGGTTATATTTTTGGCAGTTTATTGGACGGAAACATTTGGTCAATTTGAAGGCCTATATCTTAGGCTATGTGTTGTATACTTTATTTTGCAATCCCATTAGTTTATGCCACAGCCATAAAAATAGGCCTACGCCCTTTAAAAAATATCAGGATGCACTTGCTGCATTTGTTGACATAGCATTTGTTGCATTGTTGAATGGCTTAGGGAATCTAGCTAGTTCATTAAAAAAAACCTGTAGGCCTACTATAGCCAACATATATATTTTGGCTACAGTAAAGGATCCAGGTATCATATTAATAATAAAATTAACATTAACTGATTGAATGTCAATATTTTTCGTTCATACATTTTAAACAGTTACCTTGATTAAGTGTTCACAAAAAACTATAGTTTTAAATTACATAAGTTTGTTTATTGCTTAATGTTCAATGAGCACGTAACTGATTACCGGAGGTGGGCGGTCCAGTCGACGTATACCGGGTCAGAGGTGATTTGGGACGTCGGCGTAACGTTAGTACTTTCGCGCCAGCAGCATTTTCGCGGGGACGTAAGGCGAACAGGGGAAGATTAATATAAATCCGAAATAAAAGCGTAGCTTCCCTAATAGAGTATCTGGTGTAATTTGGGGTGTATTGCCATCGTTCATGGTTTTAGCTACTGTCCATAATCCGCCGATTATCAAGAACGTCGAGGTGAGGATGGGGACGGTGCATCATCTTAGTTAATACTTTTTTGCAAGTCTCTTATAATACCAGGTGGTGGTGCATTGAAGTAAATGTTTGTAGCTAGCTAGCTGGCTAATTAGCTTTGTATGGGCAAAGCTAGCCAAGCAGTTTTGGAAAATGTTATACATTATTTACTCAATGTTGACTAACTTTTTCAGCGAACGTAACGCAATTGTTCAGTTCTGATTGAGCACACTTCCATTTTCTGAAGATTGCAAGCTATCTAGTAATCGAGCGTTACTCTATTAAGACAATTTATTTAAATGTTTGTCAACATGGCCAATAATGCCAGCTAGCAAACCTTATCCGCTGGCTTCTGCACATTTTCGTCGTTGCAATCCTCAAACAGTCGCGAAACCTAGATACATAATTGCATTGATCACTGTGCTTAATTCGCTGTTACTCCTGCATGTACAATTAAAATGGGTTCACTTAGATTGGTCCTTCGTAAGCATTGTATCTGCAAGTTGGTTAGCTTGTTAGTAAACTTTGTTGTCTCAAAACAAACCTTAGGGTCAGTGTTATTTGTACCTATCATCCTTAAATTGGCCAGAATATTTATGACAGGTTTAGCTGACTTAGTTGTAGTCAGCTACAGTAGTTCTGCCCTACAAGTGACTATAAACTCATCGCGTATTTAATGGATTAATTAACTTGCCACAAGGGCTAACATGGAACAGTCATTAGTAAGCTTCTTGGTGTTTTCTTAAGCAACCGCCTTAATTGAATGTCCAAATATATGGCAAATACGAACACGCCTGGTGAAATATGTTTAGGCTTTGAAGAAGTGGAATCCAAAAAAGAGAAATGTGAATTGATATTGTAGATGTATGTGTTATATTAGTAAAGCAAAGAACTTCAAGTCATACCCTCTCATTTAAAGCACACCTGTTGCAGGAAAGCAAAGCTCTAGCTAAAGTCTAATACTGCATGGGTCAACAAGGCATTGCTCCCTTTGTGTTCTTGAATTGGATGAGCCTAACAAAACTGCAATGTGAGTGATCTCCTACTTTGAAGGGCAAGTTGATTTTGATGAAACCCCTGAAGCACACTATGAAAGCGTAACTAATGAAGACTATAGTCTTAATCGAATGGATGACATGTGCCCAACTCTGACCAAGTGCTGCAAATTTAAACCGTGCTGGAACTACCCTGTTGGGAACCCTGTTTCCCCTTCTAACCTTACTTTTTTGGGCAAATGAGTGAGTAGCAGTCTATAGGGAACAAAGTGCCTTGCCCCCACCTGGTACACATATTCACATTGAGAGAAACCATTTCTGCTTCAAATCCAACTGAATGGTCTCTGGCCTGAAGCAAAGAGCAACCTGTCGTAATACAAATTCTGTTCATCTAGCTCTGCCTCTCCTATTACTCTCTCTCTCTTTGTAAAACATCTTTCCAGGCTGTGGAGGCGGGTGAGTAAAGAAGGATGATGGCTACTGCAACGCCCCAGACCAGCTCCAGCCTGCTCCCACTGCTGGAGTGTGTCGAGGACAGCACCGCAGAACATTCGGATCAGATAGACGCCTACCTCACAATCGCCAAGTAGGTGTCTAGCCTACCCATGGGTGACTACATATTAAGGATGGGATCTGACACATCCCGTGAGCTCAGTATGGTGGTCAGAGTATCCCTGCAGGAGTGTGAGTTCACTATTGAAGTCATTCTCTGTTTGGTCTTTACAGCCGTCTCAGTGGAGAGGAAGCGAGAGAGCTCCTCCCTGCAGTTGTCAAGCACTTTCCACGTCTGGGTAAAACCATTCTGGTAAGTGTTGCATATGTGTACGGACGCGTGACAAGTGAAGTCATTGGATACCATAGGGATGGGGGGGAGGGTGTTCCTGTTTGGTGAGAAGCATTTTGCTGGCATGGTTTGGGTCCACCTGCCCACTCAGGGTCACAATTCAAGCTGTCTATATTTCTCATGCTCTCTGTCATCCAAGGAGCATCAGGGGGTCAATGAAATGTTTGAAGACTAGAAAAAGAATGTGCATCATCTGCTATGGCCTCCACAGTAACCAGGTCTTGAGCAGGGCTCTGTTTTGTTTTTGCTGATCGCGTTGTCCCGTCTTCAGAACCACATCACCAGTCCCAATTTGGAGCTGAACCAGGCTGCTCTTCAGACTTTGGGGTTCTGTGTGTTCTACGCTCAAGTTGTCTCTGGCGTCCCAGGTACACGCACATCACAATAGTGGTCATATGAGCATGGCAGTTTGTCACTTTTATTAAGTTACGTGAATCTATTTGTTGTTTTCACTGCTTATGCTCTTAGTTTTGACTTTTGGCTTCCTCTTCGTGTCTACAGCGAGCTTTGCTGCGGAGATCCTATCAGCACTTTCTTCTTTGGTGGTGAAATCCACAGACAAGAACACATGCACCAGAGCGTTGTGGGTGCTCTCCAAACAGAACTTCACTCCAGCGGTAGTGTCACAGAACGTAAGTGTCAGGACTTGCTTGTGTTCTGTTATTCCTTTTCCTTCTTTCAGTTTAGCAAGGAAATGTTTATAATATACTGATAGAAGATTTTACGTCAATTAAACCGCTGTAGGAAGTGGATGTACAACTGTTGCTTAGTTTTGGGTGCCTCTCTTTCTCTCTCTAATGGTCTCTTACTCCTTCAACCCACTCAGGTGCCTTCCCTGCTGAGCATATTGGAGAGGGTGCGCTCCCGAGAGGATATCCAGTCAGCTATTATGGACCACGAGGCCTTAAACGTAGTGATCAGGTAGTTCTTCTTTTGTCTTGCCTCGTCAGAGCAATTCTAACGTGCATGCTTTGTTTGCGTGAGGCCGCTGTCGACTCGTGATGAACCTCTACTCGGAATCATCCATCCGTTGAGAAAAAGCTGTCCGCTGAATGAGATCCCCTCCCCCCTGGGTGTTGTCAGGTTGCTGGAGCAGGCCCCGGTCCAGATGGGTGAGGGCGCGGTGCGGTGGGCCAAGCTGGTCGTCCCCTTAGTGGTCCACTCGGCCCCCAAGGTGCGTCTGCGTGCGGCCGCCTCCCTGGAGATGGGCCTCCCGCTGCTGCTGGAGAGACAGGCCGAGGTGTCGACCGTCATCGAGCCGCTCATGGCCACGGTAGGTCCCAGAACCGGTGTCTGTCGTGTTGCATGGAAGCTAAACCGTTTTAGATTAAACCGCGTGAAGCAGGGGAACTCGCCCCTGTTCTGGACAAGCTCACAATGTTATTGAGTCTTTGTTTTGTGTTCCTCTAGAAATTAGTCCCCGAGCTCCAGAAACTCTTCTCCAGCAAAAACGAGGCCAACGTGCTGAAGCTGTGGCCCTTGTTTGTCAAGCTTCTGGGCAAGGTAAGACTGAACGTCATCGGCTTGGTCTGGCGGAGGGTTGAATCATTATGATTTGGAATAAACTTAGTCGCCATTGAAAACATTTTATGTTGTAGCAGCCAGCGTGTGTTGTTTCCCGTCCAGCTTCTCCACAGAGGAGGGCCCTTCATAAACTCCCTGCTGCACCTGGAGGAGCTGGGCTTTCGCAGTTCCTCCCCAAACATCAAGAAGATCGCCTTCATCGCCTGGAAAAGCCTCATCGACAACTTTGCCCTCAACCCAGGTAAACGGCATCGCCAACAGGCTTGTCTTTCTCGCTACAGGCGATTCAGCTCCATTTGAAGCTGCCGTTGTTGGTACCAAGTGGACTGTGTCCATCGTCCGTGTCCTTCCTCTAGACATCCTGTGCAGTGCCAAGCGTCTGAAGCTGTTGATGCAGCCGCTGAGCTCCATCCAGGTGAGGACTGAGGCCCTGCTGCTCACCAAGCTGGAGGTCTGGTGGTACCTGGTCATCCGCCTGGGACCCAACCTGTCGGCCCACTTCGACCAGGTCAGACACCTTTGTGTGAAGCTCCCATACCATACGAGTTTGAAATGTTTAGTGTGGGGTTATTCACCTTAGTTGCCTCTTCATTGAGTGGCGATTCGTGCTGACTGTGTGTATGTGTGTGTAGGTCAGCGTACCCCTGCTCCAGTGCTGTATCGGCCCAGACTCTCCTAATTCTCCAGGAACCCCAGCCAGAGGCTGCAGTCAGACGGGGTCCTTGGGAACCACCACTCCAAAAACCGGTACAGTCTTCCCATACACAGATCTCCGACACACATCTATGTTGGCATGACGGTATTGTAGTAAGCACCGCTCTCCTAGTCTACAGCAGCGTCTCTGACCGACACCCCTTGCCTGCTCTAGGTCCAGCCAGCTTCAGCAGCCCCACCACGACGCCCCGTCTCAACCTGAACTGCAGCGTCCACGCGGCCCAGATCTGCCCCTCCATCCAGCTGCTGGGCCTGGAGATGCTGCTGCATCACTTCATGGGACACGCTGTGGTCGCCGCCGCAGCTAAGAGCAAGCTGACCCTCACCCTCGGTGAGGAAAGGAGGGGGGGTGGGGCCTTATTATGGCACGCTACAAGCCAAGTTTGATTTTGTTGGAATTGCTACCACGCAAATCTTTTCCCATTCTCATAGCAAACTTGTCCATTTCACCATTTACATTTTTTAACACTTTTCCACCTGATTTTAGAACGTTGTTGAGTCCGCTTCAGTTTTATAGGGAGCTGTCTGTTGGTGGAATACTGTTCATAGAGTTGTCTTGTTCCCGTACGTCCAGAGCCCCTGACCCACCCCTTCCTGACGGCGGTCTCCTCCTTCACCAAGCATGCCGCGGCCCTCGTCTCCCTCATCCGAGACGGCTTCATCGCCATCGGCAAGGACGCGCCAGGTACGAGCCTCCCCTCCACCTCCTCCGTCTCTTCTTATGAGTGTTGATGCTGTACTGAACAACAGACTTGAAGTTAGTTGGAATTTCATCTCCCCAGTTCTATATAGTTTTTTCAGTTTGCCCTGACAGCAATGCGTGCATTCTCTCCACTCTACAGCTTAATCCCTTGTTGCTCCACAGGGCTTTCATGGAGCTAAAGCCTCTCTGCTTTCCTATGCCCGTCAGGCTGTTAAAGGACATGAATCATGTTTGCCCCAGTTAAAACAAGTGGCTCCCACTGCAAAAGCCCAGCTAGAGCCCTGGGACGCCATCCAGACATTGACATTCCTCACTGCAAATGGAAGCAGAGACCAGTTTTACTACTAGTGAAGAGAAATGAGAGCGCTTGGCTGCCTGTCAATGCCCCCTGGCCTGCTGTGTGTTTGTGTGTGTGTATGTGTGTATCTATATGTGTGTGTGCACTAACTGGAAACAGTTGGTTCAAGGATAAGGAAGGAGCAGATAATTTGGTGTGTGCGCACACAGTGAATCATGTTTTCCCTCCCCCTGCAGATTCCCTGCTGCTGCTCATATGGGAGAACCTCGTGAGTTACGTGAACCAAACCATCGAGTCCGGTAAGTGGTCATCTCTACTGTAAGTCTGTCGAGGGGATACACATGTACGGAGGGCTCCAGACCTACATTCACTGCTGGTGCCACTAACCTTTTCAGGTTGCGGCATCTGCCAAGGATTTGGTGGCGTCAGTCAATGGCTGGTGGCACTTGATTTTGCTGCCTGCTGTGGTTCCTATCAAAAAATGACAGGCAGAATTTTTGGAGCATTGTGGGCTTCGAGTAAATGTAGTCGCAGCCACAGTGGTCACTGAATCTCCTTCTGATAAATGCACATCGCCATCTAAAAATGGCTCGAGTTCCCACTCTGACCGTTTGAAGTTTAACGTTTTGTAATTCCCACCACAGTGATGGTATTTCTTCACTCATGGGGTTGTGGTCGCTGCTCAGCAGGACGGGCTCTTGAAGTGGTGGGGCCCGCCCAGCAGCGCCACATAGAGCAGCACGATTGGGTCCGGTACGTCTGGAGGCGGGTCTAAGAGAGCCTGGCCCCTCCTTCCCTGGCCCACTCCCACTGTTGTCAGTTTAAGTCTGAGCAGAGAGCCCTGTGCTCTGTCCTGCTGTGACGAGGAGACTCTCTGAGGGGCTGGACCCCGGTGATGACCATCTCCATCCAGCAATTCATCAAAATGGTGGATCTGCAAGGTTTCAGTCAAACAAAGCTTGAACTATACGAAATGGTCATTTTAGCCATTTTGATTATGAATATGCCTGAAGATAATGACTTACTGAAAACTTCCAAGCCCCTGGTTGTAAATTCGTGGTTTGCTTTTTGTGACTGACAGCTGGCAACAAGAAGGACCGTCAAAGTTGTGAGGTCCTGACCCAGACACTCCAGGCCCTGCAGAGCATCGTGTCCTCTGAGGCCCTGCCGGCGCACAAAGTCCTGGTACGACTAAAGCTCCTTCTCTGCCCTCAAAACCCTTCATGTGCCTTTTGAATGTGTTAAAACCCCTTCATGATGTCCTTCCCTTCTTCTGTTCAGCTTCTGCTGGAGGCCACAGTGACGGGCCTCCCTCAGAGAGTCCTGAGCTCTGCCTCCTACCAGGTGGGAAAGATGGATGTGCTGACTGTAAGTACCTGCCCTCAGTGTGAGCGTGGTTTCATGCCACTGCCGGAATGCTCTTGCAGAACAGCTCTGACACGTTCTTCACCTTCAGGGAACCCCGGCTCTGTTCCTGATCCTGCTCTTCTTCAACAACAACCTAGTCCCTGCCTTTGCAGGGGATGAGAGGTGCGTGTCATGTTGAACTCAACCAACCTTTTTTCATTTCACCATCTTTACAGTCTGCCTTGTGTTATCAATTTAAATAGGACTCTACTGTTGCATACATTTTTGCTAACTAAACGGTAATGTTGTGTGCGGTGGCCCTGGGTCTGGCCAGGTACTTTGTGTGTCTGGAGACCCTGATGGGTTGTGGACTGTCTGGCCCTGCGTCCCCCCTGGCCTTCGCAGAGGCCATGCTCGGCTCCATAGTGCGCTGCGCCGGCGCCATTAGCAACAAGGAGCAGCTGTGGAGGATGTGGAGCGTGGTGGTGAACCCCCTCACTGACACCATCACACAGGTAGGAATGAGACAATATAACAACAATTATACTTCTCAAAGTCTGAAAAAGAAGACTGGCTTTAAGTTACCCTGATGGGGTTCAAGTATTAAAATACTTATAAATTTGACTTTGCTTGGTGTGCAGAAACAAGGAAACTGCCAACGACTTAGATTTAAAGTGCTTCGTTTCCTGCTTCTTTTTTTTCTCTCTCAGACCAATGAAGTCAATCAAGGCGATGCCCTGGAGCATAACTTTAGTGCTGTGCACGCGGCCCTGATGTTCCCCATCACACACCTCCTGCCAGGCCAGGCCCTTCCTCACGTGAGTTCCCTGCACTGAGCCATATAACATCCATGCTTAAAGCTGAATACTGTACTGAGAACTGTCCTCTCTGTTTCTTACCATCACCCCCCGCTGTGCTCGTAGACAACCCAGAAGTCGATGCTTGCGTCGTGGTCCCGGCTGTACAAGACGTTTGCCCGCTGCTCGGCCCTGGTGGCCACGGCGGAGGAGAACATCTGCTGTGAAGAGCTGTGCTCCAAGATGGCCCCCGCCCTGGACAAACAGACCCTGGCTGTGAGTGGAGAGAGATGGTCGAGTCGTTACCACTGGTTACAGATGTAGTGGGTGGGGCACGAGGAGAATGGCACGTGTATCAACTTAAGTTGAATGTTTATACACGTGGCTCTTGCGTGCCTGTTCTTAGTGGGATGGTGTTACTCTGCTTTAGGTTCCGTTGACGCTGGATGCCGTGGCCAGTATGCTCCACGTTATCACGGAGAGTGTGGACTTCTCTCCGTACACTCCACAGTTTCAACAGAAGAGGAAATGTAAAGTTTTTATGTTTAATTACATGGATGTGTATTTGTGTGTGTTTTTCTTTCACCGTAATTCACAATTAACCCACTCCATCCCTTGACCTTCAAGCACCCCACACTCCCTTGACTTGGATGCGGAGAAAGAGCAAAGCCCTGGGCAACCTGTCCACCTTCCAGTCCCTTCTGGTCCAATCTCTGGAGGCCCACCTAGCTCCGGAGCGGGCCGGTTCCGCCTCGGAGGGCACAGGCCTAGCTCTGGTCTCGGTCCTGTCTGCCCTGTTCACCAACTTGGCCCTGGCCACAGCTATCCAGGAGGCCCTGGCCTCCCTCACCCACCCTCTCACACTCCTGTACCAACAAACCTCTAAGGGCAAGGAGGAGGAACCCACCTTTTCCTACAATTTTGGCACAAAGGTAAGACTTCTACATTGAAAATAATTACATAAGTCACTTCAATGTCAGGATTCTATGTTTTAATGGCCTTGCAAGGCTGCAATTGTCGATACTTGTGTAATTGTGTAACTAATGTAATTGGTTGTCGTCAACCTCACAATGTCTCTTTACTTGAGTGCAGTTGGAGAAGCTTTTGGGGGACCTGTTGTGCTGCCTTCAGACACGCTCGAACATGGCCTACGACGATGAGCTGCTGGCCCTGCTCTCCCCACTGCTGTGCGTTCTGTTCCCTCACAAGAGCAAGCCGCTCCGAACTCTGGTCTGTCACTTTTGGAACGCCACCTTTGCCAGTACGACCCTGCTCACTTACCCAGACGAGCTCAAGTAAGAACCACACTTTATTTTACAGCGTTTGATTTACTTACCTGAGGATAGGGAACTCTGAACCTATGACCCTACCTATGAAACACTGACATAGTGAATAGTGGGGAATTACTCCAGTGTCACCATTTTGCATTTAATCTCAGACAAATATATGCTCCCATATTAGAGTTGACTGAGATCTAAATGCAGTATGACGTTTTCTTTCGCAGACCAGTGTTGAGCCAGGTAAAGCAGACAACTCCCATCATTCTACCTGGCTTTGAGACTGTTAACGTTCCTGATGATCTCAGTGGACAATATTCAGTGAGTAATATGTATAAAGGCTTCCTCACAATACTCTGACCTTTCAACCTTTGAGCTTTAACGCAAGTTAAACATTGTTTATTAGTGTTTACAGTTTGATAGCATTTGTCTTGAAGAAATTGTGCTTTTAGTCCCTCTGTATGGTAACCCCTGGATCATATTGTATGTGCCTGCAGTCTGAGAGTTCTCAGCTGGACACCAAGCTGAGTGGTGTGCAGATGTCATCTGTGGGGAAGAGGGACTCCCTTCGGAGCAGGCCTGGGGAGACAAACAGGAACTCCAGAACTCCCTCTAAACCGCTCTCTGTAAGGGTCACTTTTCTTTAACATGCAACTTTGATTAACAAAGCCTCGTGTCAGTACTCACAACGATGTTGTGTTACAGACAAAGCTAGACTTTGGGTCACCTAAGCCTCCGCACAGAACGGTCTTGGAGGAGGAGGCTTCCATAGATTTTGTCTTCATTCCTCCAGAGACAAAGGAGCGAGTGTTGACAGAGCACCAGAAGGAGGTCAAAAGGACAAAAAGGTCAGACTTTTAAAATACTTGTAAAACATAAAATACTTACATACATACTTACTACATAAATGGCAATAAACAATAGAGACTGAATAGTGTTGTTTTTCAATACTTTAGAGTTGACATTCCTGCGATGTACAACAATCTGGACGCCTCACTGGATACTACGGTCTTCAGCCAGTATACTCAGAGCCAAGAGGAATCCATGTAAGAGCTTGGCATCTGCCTTAAGAAGGAAAATTCACTACTATATTTCTAATTGGCATAATAGTGGTAAAACAACTTAACAATTTTGCCTATTTTCTAGGGACAAGTTATCAGCTGATGAAGGAACTGAAAATGCTTCAAAGGACAAGGCTGTGACTGAGGTAAAAACAAACAGTTCAGCCAACCACAGTGGAAGAGTAGTTGTTTTGTCCTTTTTTATTCATTAATTTTCCCGATTTGGATTCAGTACACTTTAGCATGCCAAACTGCTTTGTCCAATGCAGGTTCTTGAGGAAAACATGGAGACAGACAATGCCCAAGTTCTTAATACAGAGACCCAAGACTTTGTGAGTCCAAAAGACAAAGACAATATTGAACATGACTCTGCGAAAGACGAGCCGGCTGAGATGGTTTTCCTACCGGATTCTGCAGATGTTTCCATGGTGGATGCTGCTGAAAATGTTTCTGTGGAAGACATTCCTAACGCCTCGGGGTCCTCTGACATGATCTCGGGCACACCCCAGAAGCCTAACAGTCGTCGGCAGTCCTTTATCACCCTGGAGAAGTACGACGAGGCCAAGTCTGCCAGTCCTGTCAGTGTGAAGACCTTCACGGGACCCCACACCAGGCCCTCACACAGCCAGGAACCCTCCACATCGTTGTCTGAGACCTCCCACGCAAAGGCTCACGCAGAGACGCCTCTTTCTGAGCCCAAAGAAAAAAGGCAGGAAAGCTCCAAGAATGCTGATCCAGAATCTATTCGACACAAGGAAGTCAAAGAAGAACCGAAGCCATATTTGACAACGGCTGAGCAAAGACAATGTGATGTCGCAGAGGATGAAGACGTCATCCCAGACACCCAAGCTGAGGTCGAGGAGGAGAGGAAACGATCCCCTGTAACAGAGACGTCCAACTCTCAGACAGAGGAATCTGAAGGGCTTCTCAACGAGTCTATGGGCTCCCAATCCTATTCCTCTCAAAGTCAGGGGGAGCCGAGGCGGTCTGGTCGTCGCCGAAGCAGGCCTCTACGCCCAGGAGAGGAGCCAGAGGAGCAAGAGGAGAAAGAGGGCCAAAAGAAAATGAATCAAAAGACTCTGCTCACTAAGGAAAATCAAAAGGATTCTTCCAAGACCCCAGATAGCCAGTCGGAAAGGCGAGTTAGCAAGAGAACGAAGCAGCCCTGTGACACGGTTGAGGAGAAGTCCAAATCAAACTCTCCGCTCGGTACAACACCCACTCGTGGGGTGGATGCCAATATCCAAGGGCGGGTGAGAGTAAGCAGGAGAATCCAATTACAGAGCAGCTCAGAAGAGCTGTTGGCTAAAGATAACATTAAAAGCGGGGAGGAGCTCAGACAGAGTGACACCCGAACAGACTCCTCCGATCCAGACGATCAGTCACAAGTTAGGCTCAGTCGAAGGAATAAATCGGCTGTAGATGTTGAAGAAGAAAGCGGGCTCAAGCCAAGCAGTAAGGCTCCGAAGGAAGAGGGGGAGTCCAGCCAAAAAGATTCACCAGGGACTGAGGTGTCTCCCCCCCAATGTGAGTCACAGGTCAGGGCTAGCCGAGGGGCTGAGGAGGTCAGTGACTCCCAGGAGTTTGACCCAGTAGGACAGACCCAAGAAAAAGAAGCCAAGGTTGAGCCGAGAGAAAACGAATCGCAGAGTGACACTCAATCTGCAGCTGCTCAGACCAATAACCCAGTCCAGGGTAGATCGAGCAGGAGGAGCAAGTCGGGGACCGATCCAGAGGAGCTGCTCAAAGACCAGGGGAAGGGTAGAGGGGGAGCAGATGACCGCCTTAGTCAAGGGAATACTCCAGCGCTTACGCCATCAGAAGATCAGTCTGGCAGCCAACCACAGGGTAGATCGAGCAGAAGGATCA
This sequence comes from Galaxias brevipinnis, assembly GCA_036023535.2. NCBI lineage: Eukaryota > Metazoa > Chordata > Actinopteri > Galaxiiformes > Galaxiidae > Galaxias > Galaxias brevipinnis. Next base: position 9,767 of record JAVQIZ010227177.1, on the reverse strand, counting down.
AAGAGTTAAGTGAAGTGTCTGAGCTGAGAGGCAAAGTTGATCTTGGTTCTGATTCCCAAAGCGATAGCCAACACAGCGGGCGTGGTAGGCCTAGTAGAAGGGCTAAGACACTAGCTGGGGAAACCAAGTCTGGTGGCAGCTCCAGTTCATCTCCGGTAGTCGAGACACATATCTTGTCGATGGAGGGAACGCGGGCGTCTTCCCGCGGTAGGGTAAGGTATTCCAGGCGGAGGGCTTCTCAAGGCTTGATGTCCGGCGCAGAGACGTCGGAGTCTGACGCTTCAGAGACTAGAGACGAGGCTCGGAGACCTCCAAAGAGAGCGAGGCCGCTGAAGTCTGTGTCCCCTTCCAGCCCTCTCATCGTCGCCACAGAGCCGCCAGTAGACCGAGACGTTAGCACAGGCGATTCCAAATCTTCTCAAGAGGCGGACCCTGAGCCATCTTCTCAAGAGGCGGACCCTGAGCCAACATCGACAAGCGATGCTTTAGTACTCAGTCCCTCAAAGTGCGTTGATGACTCGTCGAACAGTCAAGAGCTTTTGGTTGCAGGCCATTCCCTGGACACTAGAAGCATTGCAGAGCAAAGTGATACTGAAACACAGATGGATGTGGCTGAGGCCGCTGTGGTATTGATTGACCCTGTTGTGCCAGATAACGTGGAGTGTGAGAAACTTAAGCCCCCTTTACCAGCCGACTCCTCGGTAGATCCTGTTCCTGAAGTTAACAGCCAGCACCTTAGTTTTCCCCCAACAACGAGGGTGCGCAGACAGAGGGCCTCCAAGATCTCAACTAACCTTGAGGATGCGGCTTCCAAGGGGAGGGATGCTTGCGAATCTCAGCTTCCTGAATTACTCCAAATCCATAATGCTTGTACATCGCAGTCTTCTGCCGATTTCATAGAGAAGCCATCTGCCGATCTCGTCGAACGGACCGACTCTCCAGTGCCTGCCAGACCGGCAACCTTAGAGGACAACGCCTTCCTGGAGCCCAGCATAATATGTACTCCTCCGTTGTCCAATGGGTCTACAGCGGACACCGTACACCCCAGCCAAACCGCAGAGAAACTGAGCTTTAGTCTACAAGTATCTGAGTCTTCAGAGGAGAAACTTCTAGATCTACCTCAGCCAGAGAACCTGTTGGAGGTGGTGACAGTGGAGCAGGTACCAGATGTGGACTGTCCTCCGTCCTCAGATGTTCTCCTAGAGGCCGTTGGCGTTGTGGGACCAGACCAACCTGCTTCTATTGCTGAAGTCATTCCAGTGAGTGCCAGTGCTGTAGATCAAGAGGAGCAGGAAGATGAGGAAGAGCAGTTCACGTCAATCAAAAACTGCCTACCTGAACTTGTCGATACTAGCACAAGCATAGAGGAGGAAACAGAAGCTCCGGTTGCCGGGGATCAGTTGGATTCTCCCCTTCCAGAGAGGTCAGCCGAGGACAATGCCACTGAGATTGAGTGCGACAAAGAAGCAGAGACCCAGATCAAGGACCAAGAATTGGTTCCGTTACCTGACGTTGGTGAAGACCAAGCACCCACAATGATGAGCTACCAAGACGCCTGCCAGGACTCGCCTGCCAAGCGGATGGATGTAGAGGCCATGTGTGGGCCTGAGGTGGGACAGAGCCCCAGCCATGGAAGGCCCAAGGGGACGTGGTCTCCTTCAGCTTCCCCCTCCACCAGCATCCTGAAGAGGGCCCAGAAGAGACCTTTGAGGGAGGACACGCCATCGCCTCTTGTCAAGGTATGGTGCCACACTGGGTCTTTGCCACGCTAACTTGCATACTCACTGAACTGAGAGACACGTCAGAAGTGCTGTTTTTGTATATATTCTTTTTTTCTTACAGTCCAGGCGGGTGTCCTTTGCTGATCCGATCCAACATCAAGAGCTGGCCGATGATATTGACCGTCGCAGTCCTGTCATCAGAACCAGCTCCCCTAGAACCAAAACCGGTAGTGCCATTCCTCAACCAAAGGTTAGCCATGATCAATGATTTTTATGCATACAAAAAAATAATAATGGACTAATGATATAGTTTATAATTTATCTTCCTTTTCTAATTCCATGATCTGAAATGTTTCTAATAATGGATTTTTGTCCCTTAACTTTGGCGTTTGCTATGTTTTGCAGTATGTTACAACTCCAACAAAGGGCCTATTGATCCTCAGTCCACGGAATCTGCGTAGCCCAGGATACAAGAGCTCCAAGAAGTGCCTGGTATGCTCCCCAAATTAGTCTTGTTCTGTTCAAAACCTTTTAGATTTATTTTTATTTCAATGAAAATGGTGGATTGAAATATGAACGGGGAAGATTGGTCATCAATGTTTTTCTTTTAGTGCCTCAAGGATAAATATTCAGCGATACGCGCACACACACACACACTCACACACCCACACACACAGACACAACTCTAGTCAGGAGGACATGGTAGATGTTGCGACTGACTGTGATGTTTAGTGTGTATAGATCCCAGCAGATATTTTAGTCAGTGAGACAACCATTTGATTGCATCGCGTGCTGTCTCCATTGCGCCTGACTCTCCAGATCTCTGAGATGGGGCAGGAGCCGCGGGCCATCCCTAAGAACTGTGTCTACCCGGCCCTGGTGAGCTGCTCCACCCCTGTGGAGGCAGTGCTGCCTCAGATCACCTCCAACATGTGGTAAGGATGGAGCAACGGTTTGTCAGGAGTCGACAACGCCACACTGCGTTTGACATACACATTCATAGTCCGCTTTGTTTTTTCTGCAGGCCCCGTGGTTTTGGCCAGCTTGTTCGCGCTCGCAACATCAAAACCGTGGGAGACCTCAGTGCTCTCACCCCGAGTGAGGTGAAGAATCTCCCCATACGCTCCCCGAAGATCTCCAATGTGAAGAAGGCACTGAAAGCTTACCATGAACAGCAGGTATGGTCATCAAGGCTGTTGTGCAACAGTTCAAAGTTGCAGTTGCATTGAAAGGCATCTTAGCCAAACTCAAAAGTAAGGAAATGGACAATCTTTAATATCGATAAACTACTAGCCAGCTCTGGGCAAGTACTTCTGAATAGGTAAAGGTGTACTTTATTCTAGTGTCAAATAGACACAGGTGCAATATGCAGGTCATGCAGATGTTGAATTAAAACATTGATTGCCTATGAAAGAGCAGAGCCTAAGATTTACATTTAATGCATGACCGTTTGATGTGCATGACCGTACCAATACATCAATACCAACTTGAAAAACCTTGCCACAAACCCCTTTTCGCACGTTTGACGTGCCGTCTCATGTACCGTGCAGCGTAAAGGTCGGGGCGGGGATGAGCTGAAAAGTTTTGATGAGATGGAAAAGATGACTTCTGAACTGGAGGACAGCAGCACTCCCCTGAATCAAGAGGAGGAGGAGGAGGGGAAGTCCCCAGGAGAGACGCTTGGTGAGTCTAAACTAGGGAGAGGTCTATGGGAGATGTTAAATCAATTGTTACTATTTTGTCTTTTTTTTTTTCTTTCCAATTGGGCATGGGAGTTAGAACTCTTGCTATAATGTCTCCTGTTTCCTCTGCAGCCACTGAGCTGGTGGATGAGAACGTGTCAACTGATCAGAGGTTAGATCGGGAGACGCTTGAGGAGCGGCTAATGGAACACAATTGGCAAACTGATCCGCTGCTCTCTGAGGTGGAGGCCTTGGGCTCCAAGATGAGCCCAGAAGAACTGGGCCGGCTCTCTCCAGAGCAGCTTATTCACCTACATGATCGGCTGGGGGGCATGATGAGGAGTGTGGTGCTGCAGCTCCACAGCCGCCTGGGTCAGCGGGGCAGTGGACCCTGAAGTTTGGTACACCGTGTTGGGATAAACTTTTGTGACTTGGGGCCACATCCAGAAACGGGCCGGTACGCGCTCGGATGCTTTCTGAACCCTTGTGGTGTTCCAGAGGTTTTATATAATGAACTAATCAAGATGGCCTCCCCTCCGTAATGGACGCTTGTAGTATTTCCCCTACGTCAACGTCCCCTACATATGTCCAAATATTGTTTCCATGTCTACAAGTATGTTCATAAATCAAAAAGTGGGTTCTGAAGAATGACTGTTAATCAAGGAAAACTAAGAAAATCCTAAAATGTATGTTTTTTAATGATTGATCATTTGGCCTTTTTTTAAAAAAGCTAGCTGCTAGTCTTTTACAAAGACTCTTGTCTCCATAACAAAGGGAAGGGAAGTGCACCCTCTTAGGTTTTACACTGGGCCAAGGTCAACCTTTTTGAAGACTTGAGTGCTGAACTGGAGTGGGATGGCACTTTTTTTAATGTCACTACTTGTTTGAATAAAAGAAATAGAATGTATCTGGTGTTTTTTTCTTTTTTCTTTTCCAAATATGGTATTGCTATCTATTCTGATCGTCTTCGTACATATTGAGAGGCAATTTGCTTTTGTGATGTCATTACCCGATGCCAGTATTGTGCCTGTCACGGAGATTCTGTTTGTTACTTAATTCCATCATCCATTCCCTTCAGCAGTAACCAATTTAGAACCATAGCAAGTGCAAAACGATGTGTCCTGTGCTTTATAAATGTTTCTGAAGGCACCAATTCAATACTTGTAATATCTGGATAAGGTGGTTGTGTTACCAATTTCATCATTAAACTAGTAATTATAATAAAGCTTTTACAAATGTGCTAATGTGGAAGTTATTGAATACTGTTAAGAACCTTTAGTACGGTAGTTGGCTGTTCCCACAGTGGAATAAAAAATACCACATAACCAAGGAGTACTGCAGAAGTCTGTTGTGCTTTATTAGCTACTGATTAAAGGTATACAACTTCCCTCACACCCAGTCCTACTTTATTGGAAGAAACAAAGCACATGCAGTCATGGAGGAGGTGTATGATCTCCTTCAGGTGCACAAGGTTACATATCTTTAGTGTTCTATGCTTTGACAGTACTTGAGGTTTTCTCCAGTCACTCCATGTTTCCTTCACATGTCAAGTTCAATCAGTCTGTAAGCCTGTCTCATATCTCTCAAAACAAAAAAAAAAGTTGGCTTATATATTATTAACGTGGCTATGCAATTTACTAGATGATCGTCTTTGTTCATGAGACATTGTCCTTACACGACCAGGCTTGGAATAGTTTCTACATCCTAGAATAGTCCATCATTCATAAAAGTACAGTATGTATATAGGTACGTCATTACGAGTTTTCATGTTAGATCCACAGGCAAGCTGTATACACGGGGAAAGAGCAAGACACACAAGTATAGCAATTAGAATCTCTAAATACTAAAACGGTAGCTACAATAGTTGCTTCGGTTGGGGAGCATGAGCTTGCACTGTGGATATGTCTCGCCCAATCCCGCGGGAGGATGGGGCAAGGATGGGCGGTTCTTTTCTTTAGACAGCCTCAACGTAATTGGCTGGCAGCATGCCTGTCTTCCCGGTGCGCTGCACGGTGCCGTACATCCAGCCCTCGTCGATAGACTGAACGTTAACGATAACATCACCGTCCTTGAAAGACACCTCGTCGTTGTCGGCGGCACCGTAGTCGTACATGGCGCGCACAGTTTTCTGTAAGGCAAAGGAACAGTAAAATACAATGTTTAAATACATACTTACATGTCTGGCTTTAACCATACAATTTTAGAGTTCTGCTTTGGGACATGGTATTACATGTTAGCCTTTGCAATTTGAGACTCCACACTCCACAAAAAGAAATACTGACTGGCCTAGCTCTAGGAACCACAGCAAATTAGACACATACTCCTCTCTTCTTCTGACATAAAAAAAGCCATACAAGTTCAAATTCTGCTCATACAAACATTACCCTCAACAACTGAGGAGACCGAACCTCTCATAACTAAGATACGGTTGCCAAGGCAATGTCCTTGTGGGTCTTCATTAGTATTAGATTTTATTTATATGGACGCTGTTGTGTGAAATTGTAACTGCTGTGACATAACCCTAGCTGTAACACATTATTGAAGAGTTAGGTAGCGTTACATAAAGGTGAAGACCTGCTGAGTTTACTGATGGTATGTGAGGTGTGTTTGTTCTACTGACCCCGGTGGTGGAGGGGTGTGAAGGGACGGAGGAGACAGTGGTCTGCTGGGTGGCCACGGACGAGGACCTCTGCTGCAGCTCCACAGTCTTAGCCTGCTGGTAGCCTGCACACAGGACATTCAAGAAGACACTTCCTTATTATTTTACAATATCAATACACAGTCCATATCGGCGAAACATTTGCGCAGAAGTACACCCGTACCGATGGAGGAAGCTCCAAAACCGTTGCTGTAGAGGGACATGTGGTGGTCGGGGTCCTGGGACATCTCCGATTTCTCGTCTCCCAGGCCGCTCAGAGCGCTGGTGGAACGGGAGTGCTCCTTGCTGCGACGCTGGGCTTGAACTGGTGGGACAGGGACACAAAAAGGTGAGGAGAATGAGGTTTCACTTTAAAAAGCATAAAGTTTGGTGTCATAGTTACCTAAATCCCAGCACCCCTTCTACAGATAGACTGTAGTAAATGAAGAATACGAATTGAACTACGAGTAATTCAGCATTCAAACAGAGTTGACCAGTAATGTTTTCCTATGCTTGCCGCGTCTCACCTGACATCATGTGCAGGCTCCTGGACTGAATGTTGTCCTCGGCGGGGTCATAGTCAAACACAGAGCCAGGGTTGGTGCGCCACACACGCAGGTCTGGGTACCAGAGGGACAGAAGGCTTTACTCACACCACTACAGGAGAATATGCTGGATCTGAAGGTCTCTTGGCCATACACTGTTGTAGTGTACAGCATTGTTGTAAAGATGAATTGCACATGCATCTTCAGTTACCTATCACATCTTCACTGCGTGTGTATCTATCCACATCGTGTGTGTGTACAGTGGCTGTAGCGTGTGTGTACAGTGGCTGCAGTGTGTGTGTGGGACGTTGTGGTGTGTACCAGTGATGGTCTCCTGGTCGTGCTCCACCGCACGTCTCCTCTCCATCTCCACCACGCGTCTCTGGATGCCGCGGTAGTTGATGTCGCTGAAGTCCTGGGTGTTCTTCTTCACGCGCTCCATCACGGGGTCCGTGGTGGTGGGGGTGAAGCTGCCCTTGCTCTTCTCAAAGTCCTGGTGGTATCTCACCTGAAAGGACATGGCAACGAAGAATAAGGGTGAATTCCCGGGTAAGGTCGTAGGTAAATGAGGAAAGTAAAGAAACGCTCCACTCACTCCAGAGATGTTGCGCTGGGTCTCCTTCACGCGTCTCATCTCCGGGGTGTCCAGAACAAAGGCGGCCTTGCCCTGGACCTGCTTACGGAAACTGTCGGAGTACAGTACCTGGGCGGGACACACACACACACACGAGAGAACAGGGACATGGGTCAGCACAGCCACACCTCTCCTTTCAACATGTGGCTCCTGTCCTCATCCAATCATGTGGTCAAGTGTGCAATTCTGTCCAGAGATTCTTTAATTAAAAAATATTGTAGACCGGTACCGACATCTGCTCTCTTGATAGTCCATTGCTACATCCACCCCATGCTTTGAGAGAGATGGAAAGTACACCATTGCACAATGAAACCACAGTGGGCAGGGACACAGGGCTGTTGTTAAAGCTATAACAGTGAACAGGACCCATATGAAAACGCTTGACACAGAGATGAAGCCAGAAAGATGGCCCAACATTATTGGGTTATTATGGACACCTAAAATGGCTGATATTAGCAGGAACACCCTTTTCAGAGTGGGGTTAAGATGAAAGGCTGGGGGTCCGTCCAATAAAAAGCTGCTACAGGGGACAGGGAGGACAACAAGATGAAGAAGAGCAGTCGGAACGAAACAAGATGTTAGCAGATGACGTGAACAACACCTCAGCGGATGGTATTAAACATTTTGATTAATGGAGAGCCAGTGGGGGACACTACTACTACACGACTACCGAGTTAATATGATTAACTAAAGCCAGAGTCAGGTCGTTAGGGGAGGTGTTAACTTTGGGGGAACCGCTGCTAGTCTAGGGAGAACACCGGAGGCTCAGTGGAGGTCCACGGGTACCGAGCTAATGTGTTCTTGGTTCCGTTTGACTCGCTCCATCTCGGGAGTGAACACCACGGGCGTCCCCTTGGCGGACGCGTCCTTATACAACACCTAGAGACAAGAGAGAAGCACAGCGCCCCCCGGGGGACAGTCAGGTACCCTGCAATACAGACAGCGCACCGACACTCACACGCACACGCGGTCGCTACAGCAGCAAAAGAAAGCAGCGTCTGGGGGAATCTTTTTGGGCCAGGCCGCTGTGAAGCAAAACATATTAATGTTAAAAGTGGGCTGGAAAAGGTTAGGTGGTCGGTTTAGCAAAGAGTCTGAAGGGACTTGGCTCGAGGTGGAAAAGAAGATGAAGATGTGAAGACGAAGACGGATGGACAGACAGAATGGAGATGGAGGGGGTCCAGAAATGAGGTCAGAGTTGTTGATTTGTAGCTTGGGAAGCTTCAGTCAGGGTGAATGGATGGCACTGATGCAGGTAGATGAGAGAGAAGGGGGAGGGGGGGGGGTGATGAAGGTTTAAACAGATGAGGGGTCAGCGCATTGCACAGAGGTATTTAAAGGGTCAAGGGTCAACAGTGAGAAACACTTGGAGGGTCAATTCTGTTCTAATACCGAGCTGATGTTCTTCTGGGTCTGTCTAACCCGCTTCACCTCAGGGAGGTCCGGTATGGCCGTGCCTTGACCCAGTGAGTCCTTGTACTTTATCTAGCCAACACAATGGTTGGTTTGGTTTCCATGCAGAGGGAAAAATAAACAGAACAGATTTCAGCCAGAGACAGGATCACTAAAAGACAGAGACAGACAGACATGTACAATACTGACATGGACCACTTCATTGTACAATACAAAATGTCACACATACAGTAGAATTAAAAAAAATAAAAAAACATCCCATAGCTTTTTGGAGAACAAGTTAATCATAGACTACTGAGAACATTTTTGCCTGAGACATAAAATTTATGAAATACCTTTTTACTGTTAAACTAGACATGTTAAGAACACTCGTATTTTCTTTGGTCAACTGCAAAATGTATAGCAGCGTTAAATTACTGTTACCACTACATGACAAAGTTGATGTGATGAAGATCAAAAACAACGGTTTAATACAAAGGGTCTGGTATATTACAGAATCAAATCGTTTAATTGAAGGGGTACTGTGAGGGTGGGACTTGGGAGCGAGGTTGAACGAGGCACAAATGGATGTTAGATGGAATGAAGTTGAGCCGTTGTGAAAAAGGCTGTAGACGGAGGCAGGGTCACTCTTTGGAGTACCGTGCTTATGTTGAGCTGATTGCGCTTAACTCGCTCCATCTCTGGGGTCTCTGATATAGACGTCCCTCCTCCAAGATCCTCTTTATACCGAAGCTTTAAACGAGACAATGGAAACCGGTGAAAAAAAGTACTGAGATGAAGTGTCTAGCAACATCGCACCCTAGAAAACCCACAAGCAATTACAACTGGTTAGATTTCAAATGTGTCAGAAAACCAAGAAACCAAGAATTGGGGGAAAGTTAATTAAGAAACAACTAATTATTGTAACAGATATAAAGAGAGCATCCAAAAAAATGTGTTTGAAATGTTTGTCTCACAAACAGAAAATAAATCAATTAAAGAAACAAAAAATAAAAAGGGGTAAATTATATTTGGTTTTAGTTTGGATGGAGGTTTTTCAGATGAATTTATCAATCTACCAAGCTGATGTTCTTCTGGGTCTCTTTGACCCGCTTCACCTCAGGGAGGTCCGGTATGGCCGTGCCTTGACCCAGT
>JAVQIZ010227160.1:0-66873 GCA_036023535.2 Galaxias brevipinnis | reverse complement strand
GGCTAAATAAATGATATACTTACTAAAATCATCCACACACACACACGCATACACACACACACACACACACACACACACACACACACACACACACACACACACACACACAAACAGTGCTGAGCACAACATAAGTAGAGGAAGTGAATATTACGATTGACAACTTTTTATTTTGTAACGATTAGCAATATTAATACAGTTAGGTTCATGAATTAGGAGGCACATTTTAGCCTACACACTGCCCATTTGTTAGCCTATTAGCTATGCAAATTCAACTATTTCCATATTGGTATGGATAGAATATGGTTCTGGGTGGAACATTTGGTTTGAAATCAAATGGTGTACTAATTTCTCCTACATGTATAGCTTTCAATGTGTATATTTCAAGCAGTTCAAGAACTACTATAAAAACATTGGTTGAATAATTACTTGTATTTGACTTACGGAGTAAAAATAAATAATTAATTACCATATGCGGTTTGTTTAATTGATGTTCAATTGATCAGTATTATACTGCTATGCTTATCGGTTTTTACTTGTCATTTTCTTTTGTAAAAAAAAATATATATCAGACCACTTCTGAGAACAAGAGGATTGTCATCAAAAGGAGCCTTATCTGTGGGACAGTGTTGGCTTTGTTGCAAATCCTACACACATTTGCTTGCTGAAATAACAAACTAGTTTACTGTAGAAATAATATTGTTAATTGTTTTACTAAACCTGGTATTCATGTTGTATTTATTCTGATAGTAACAATAATAAATACAATCTTCTGATAAGAACTTGTCTTCAATTGAGAATTTGTAATGCCTGTTTGTAATTGTACGCTACAAACAATTCTCTTCTTAGAGTTCCAGAATACTTATCCAATCTCCAATCAAATCAGACATTATAAACAGAAGTACTGTGCAATAGCCTGTCCTTCAAATGATAGAATGTAAATATTTGATATAACGCAGTGTATAATGTAAGATCCAGATGAAGCCTGCCAAGAATGAAGCTAACTACATACCAGTCTATTCAGAAATAATTGAATGCTCTGCTTTCCAGACAGATGAGCATGCAAACCTGAAAGGAGAACATGAACTACAAGTATTTCAGTGATGACAACATTTGTACCCACTGCACATTGTGCGAACAGGGATATAAATCAATGTCACTGTTCAAAGTCTTTTCAAAGCTTGGACAGCTCAGCAATTATTATACAAAGAAATATTGCGCTGCCATAAGAATGATGTTTTTGTCTTTAAAACAGGACACTAAATCCGAACATGGACTGTTGTTAAGTAATAAAGACAAGGTAAATTGGTACAAAACAAGAAAGCAACTTTAATTTCCCACTGTAAGCTCAACAATCTTAGATCACTTCACATCCTTGATCACATTGAGCCTTGATCAGACAAGGTTAATGATTATAAAAGTGAAACAAAAAGGCACAAAACTGTGACATGGTTCCATGCACAGATATATAACTGATAGTGATGCCAAAAGTGAGCACAATTTTAATCACAGAATGAGATTTCGCTTTTTACTGCAGTAATTGTTCAGATATGCTAACATAGTGACTTAGGTAAAGCTCTGGTCAATGAATTCTTCCTCTAATTGATAATATACAGTAAGAATTCTGAAATTATCAAACAGATCATGGACCAGTTTAGAGCCCTTCGCTACCACTGAACCAAGCGTGCACTCACAACACTGAAAAGGGTGAGCCAAAATAGATTAATCAGTGAAGAGAAAGTTACATCTACATACTTTGTACAATAATGTTTGTTTCTTCTTGTCCCTGAGGGGATTTGACAGTAATATATATATATAGATATGCACAGATATATATATATATATATATATATATATATAAACACTCATGCAAAATATCACAGAACAGATCAAAATGCTGGTCAATGAAATATTTTGAAGAGATATTGAAGTGAAGATATGAATATTAATGAAGATATGAATAACGTTCACTAGCAAAAACAATGGTTCTAAATTAGTTTGTTTGAGTAATGTTGTGATGAAATTTGCCCGTAGTTATAAATAATCTAGAATTGAATCCGTACTCCATGCAATTTACATCCAAGCCTGGTGCAAAACCAAATATAATTTAGAGAGTTGAGGCTTAATTTTTGTCATTTTTTACGAACATAAAACATAATAAACCAGGTCTGCTTTTTAAAAAGTATATTTTTTGGGGAGAAAAGAAAAAGTACGACTGTGTAGGGAATCGGGGAGAAAGGTGGGAGCTGTCTTAATTAGTAGGTTTCAAGAGAGAAAAATCAAAGGCAGGAAGCGGGATTATACTGATTGGTAGCCAGTGCGACTCTTTCTTCGACCAATCAGGTAAGAGATAAGTACAAGGATGATTAGGAAGCTGAGGGCCACACCCACTGCAATGGGTACAAGGAAGCTCAAGTCAGAATCCAGGAAGCATTCTTCAGCTGACAGGAAAAGACAAAGACAGTGGGTTAAAGTTTAGTCAGCAGAAAAACACAACAGTGAGATACAGTTTTAAAGGAAGAAGAAACAGAAAAGAGGGAATTTACAGCTGAGGTTTGGCGGCACATTAGAAACCATACATGGACATCGATATTGAATAACATTTAAATTGCATGGATTAAGACAGCCATTTGAAACTGTCAAGTAATCTTACTGACCAAATTTTTCTAAAGTATTACTTTTGAAACATTAATTTCAAAATTTTTGTCGAGTAAGAAAGACGAAATTCCCATGGATTTAATTTGTAGTTGATGCACTATCATAGGTAGACAAAAGGCATCCATTAACACACACATTGACCACAGTGAATTTAGCAGACAAATTCTGAACATAAACAAAACTCCTTTAAAAAGACTGATAGCCAGTTCCTTGATTTCTCTTTCTTCCAATGAAATAGGCCACTAGAACAATTACTACGAGTACAGCCAGGGCAGCTCCCACAACTATAGGCACAAGAACGTTCCCTGTATCAGCCAGACAGTCCTCAGCTAGGTGAGAATAAAGTACAGCATCAGTAAATGCATTGCATACTATAGGCACTGCTACAAGTTCCTAAGACAAATAAGTGTTATTCCATTATGTGTAAACAAAATATACACTAATTCATTAAATGTTCTGCATTAACCAAACATTTTTCAATCCCATTTATTACAACTAAAGCTTACTAGAAAAAAAGTCTTCACAAAATGAACAAAAAGGCCAAATCCCAACATTTCCTGGGTAAAATATGGTAACTTTGTAATGTGCTGCCATAATTTAATCAAGTTTTAGAGTAAGGCATGATGCAATTATAATAATGACTAAGAGGTAAGAGGATTGATTTGGACACTGACTTTATACAGGTGCTGAAAATTTAACGTAGTCATTAGAACAAGCATACACAACTTTGTACAAATATTGACAGAAAAAAAAAAACAAGGCAACATTCAGAGGCAAAAGGTTGAATTCAAAATCATATTTAGACATTAACAAAACTAGATTAAGAAAATGATTGAGAAATAGTTTGAATAAATGATTGTACAGAAGCAAGCAGTGTAATTTCTAATGCTGCAAACGATCTCGGCACCTATTTGCAATTACTGCTAAACATTTTGGAAGTGTACAAGAGCTTATTGCTAGTTCCCTTATTTTTAGTGTTCGAGCTTAGACAAGAGCATAAATGCTATACTAGGGAAAATCTACAATCATTTAATTTGCTTTGTAACCTTACAAAAATGTACACATCTGGGTGTATGAACCTCCTTCCAACCCCAGTGGTGTACAGTATATTTCAGTTGCCCTCTTGTGACTGATACTTCCACGCCCTAAGCTACTCTGCAGAATAATATGTACACACACGTGACTATGCATCGGTTTCATTTCACGACGAGCATAAGACTGCTTTAAATCTTGTAAATGCGAAACATCTAGAAAAGCCCGTACTATCCCTTTTTTAAAACCCAGTGCCAAACATGTAACAGAGGGATATTTGTTATTGATTTATATAAATTTGACATTACCAACTTGTGATTTTAAAAGTTTGTCCATAATAAGACTGATCATAAAGGCACACAAATTGCCAAATTGTCACTTGGATGTTGTCACCTGCTCTGCAGATAGTGCGTTTGGTCAATTTATGGTACAAACCACTGTAACATGTACAAATGATCAGTGACCAGAAGTGTAAAATACACTCCCTTGATTCTTGTTCCTTTGATTCCAGTTATTTAACACAAAACAATGGTACTACAAAACTTAGTCTTTGGGCAGTAGTGGAAATAATATATCATAAATTGATGGTGCTTAGAATTATGACGACGACAAAAAAAATTTAAATAAAAAAAACAGGAATGACAAAAGACTTGAGCAAGTGCATGATCTATTGAAATGACAAAGGCACAGCCCAACTGTCACAGGTCTAGTACAAACTGCAAAGGGGCAAACTGTAGCCAATGAACTTGCAGTGCATTAGTTGCCTCGATGATGGGATGGAAAAAGTATCGACCACATAATATCTAAATTGAGCTGGGGTAAGAAACTGATAGAATTAAACAGTCAATATGTAAAAAAACAATGCAATCTTTCAAGACTAGAAAGCATGAATCTGTGCTTAGTTAGGATGGCAATATTATTTTAAACGCATGTTTCTGGTGTTGCATTGGCCCTGGCTAACCTTGGAGCAGAAAAGAGGCTATTGATAATCAGGTTACATTTTTTGTGAAAGTCAAGTCAGTCCGTCTTGAAAAAAGAAACATACACTTGCTCAAACACAAAAATCAAGAGAAACAAATTACAGGGGATTGCCAAGCCTGGTCCAAAAAAATACTTTAAAATGTGCATAAGCCTAGCTTTAGATTGACAATACCATTTTTGGTTGCTACTGAGCTATCAACTTATCAATTGTCCTGTACAACTGAGGACCAGCTTTAGAAATCCCTTGACATGAGGGGATTTAGAGGGTCTGATATCCAACATAAGTCTTTCTTCGACCAATCACATAAGCAATCAACACAATGAGAATCAAGCCAGCCAGAGCCGCGCCAACAACGATTGGGATTAAGATGCTGGTGTCATCCATTGAACATTCATAGGCTGCAGACAGAGAGAGAATCATTGAACATGTGGGTCAAATCGTCTTCTGATTAGTGCAACAGAAAATACAAAACATTTCCAAGAGAAAAATACTTACTTCTCCCCCAAAAACCATGGAGCTCGAATCAAGTCATCCATAACAGTTTACTACTATTTTCAATATTGAGTATTGTGTGTTGTGTCTCAATGCAAAAGAGCTGAATTATATATTGGGTTGGTTTTCACAATAACTTACCTGTACTGAATTCACCCTTCTTGACGGCAAATGGCTGTACTCTCAGCTCGAAAGTGTGGATAATGAGCGAGTCAGTGATATTGTAGGCCTGTTGCTTGTTACACATATAAGAGCTGCCCAATGCTGCCTGCCAAAGACTCAGGCTGTCATTGGCCTCAGTGAAGACAACACCTAGAGGAAATGGATAAAGTCAAGTGAAATAAAATGACTGGTCTTTGCAGTCAGTGACAAACATGCAAGCACTTTGTACATGCCAAGCAATTTAAAAGGACTTGCATTATTCCACTATTACGTGTTTTTTGTTGGCTGTGATGACCTCATTATATTTACACGCAAAAAATACAATTGTCCTGTCCAAACAAAGCATTAGTGTGTATATAAAGTGAACAGAGACCTAATCAGAACTGAAGCATACCAGACAGAGGCCAGAGTCCTCTTAAGTCAGATGGCATTATGCAGTGAATGATTTCTTATGCAACCTTTTTATCCATAAGTGTTCAACATGTGAAAAACCACCTTCAGTAATGTTTTTTCACTTACCTGTGTTAGGCTTTATGGTCACATTTAGTGCATGCAGGTGAAACTTCTGTGTATCCTACAGTGGGTCATAAAAACAAACAATCAAGGGAAAAACTAAATATATAGATCAAAATAGTATTAATAATTGAATATTAGAACTCATGGGTGATCTTGTTCTATAATGCAAGTAGAAACATAAGTTCTTATAATGTAGCTGTAATTTCAGAGTCACGTCAGAGGATTTTTGGGTGATTGACTAGGACCAAAATGTCAAATCAACAACAAAAAAAACGAATTAGATGCATACTTTATCTATCTACCACTAAACATTTTGTGGGGATAATGGTGGCTGCAAACAATCCCATTTGTACTTACGTTGACGAAACTGAACACAACAATGACTTGGTCTGAGGTCAACACCAAGTCACTGCTGTTTTCACCACAGACTCCAGTGGCGTTTGTCGCAGAGGGATCGAGATTGATCTCCTGCTCTTTCTGATGGAGACCAATCAAGATTAATGTTAATGTCATATGCAGACATCAAATGTGGGAAAAACTAAGTAAATCACCATTGATTCCGCTTGCTCATACATTGTTTATTCACAATTTAAATAATATTCTAATATTATGCTGGTATACTTACCCCTCCCTGCTTGAAGTCAATCCTCAGGCCAAAACTGGCCATCAGGCAGGAAGTGCCATTGACGTCTGGGCTGATGCTGTACTTTCCAGTGGTGGGTATAGGGAGAGTTGGTACAGGTGTGGTAGTAGGAACAGGGGCTGTGGTAGTAGAATTGGTAGCAGGCGCCATTGTGGTGGCAGGCGCCAATGTGGTGGCATTGGTGGCAGGCGCCATTGTGGTGGCATTGGTGGCAGGCGCCATTGTGGTGGCATTGGTGGCAGGCGCCATTGTGGTGCCATTGGTGGCAGGCGCCATTGTGGTGCCATTGGTAGTCGGTGTTGTAGTTGTAGCCGTGGTGGCAGGCACAGTGGGCGCAGGGGTTGTAATTGTGTCAGCTGCACAAGAGGTAACTAAGAAGAAAACACGACAATATAAGGAGAAATATCATTTAAATTACAAGTAACTGGCTCAAGGTTGTAAAAGGTACTTACAATTATGACTCAATTTCCCATCAATCACAAATGCCTGTACAGCCACGTTCCACAATGTTTGAGTGACTGCCTCGTCTTTTAGCACATCTTGACTCTTGCAGGAGTATAAAGTGCCCATGCCCACATTGAATATGAAGGGTTTCATAGGGACAGTTATATTGTCTAGAAAGAGAGGAGACACATAAACATCAAATCTCAACACCATACCAAGACAACAAAGTTATTAGAAGGAAACTGTTGAATATCAAATTTGGTTCAATAATCACCATCAGACAAGGCATTTGGGAAGGTGGCTGCATCTCCAAGATTGTACTCAAAGATGATAAGAGTTGCCTCATACATTGCATTGTGTTTTGTGAATGCAACAGTCCAGGAATGCCCTTTGCCAAAACTCAATTTCAATGTTGAGATATCATTACCACAGGTGCTCTCTTGTGTTGATACTATTTCAGGAAGTTCAATTGAAACAGTTTGATTCTGAAAAAGGACAGGACGGTATTTTATACTGAATGAAGATATACATATCCAGATAATAATAATAATAATAATAATAATAATAATAATAATAATAATAATAATGATAATGATGAAGTTTTTAGTGCTTTTCTCTGGGCTCAAAGCGCTTTACAAATTGTTTGCCAATTAGGTACACACAACAAATAGACGGACAGACAGCTATCGCTCACAACAATCAGTCTGGGTGATACCATGGCAGCCAATTCGCGCCAAACTTGCTCACCAAACATATCGCAACAGACTTTTGCACAGACAGATCAGACACAAACACCAATCATATTGGCAGTGTCTAGTCAGGGCACTGATAGGAGTACTAATCCATGTTATTGTAAGTGGGAGGAAACCGGAGCACCCGGTGGAAACCCACACAAACACAGGGAGAACATGCAAACTTCACACAGTCACCTGGGATTCGAACGAAGGACCTTCTTGCAGTGGGGCAACAGTGCTAACCACTGAGCCACCATGTTGCCCACCAATATTTTTTGCTATCAATACATTTTTCACTGTAAATACATACTGTATATCCTAGAGCAAATACATGTCTTGGTGCATTTTTTTTTTATATTGCATGTTCAATGTACATCTGATCAGATATTGACAAAAATAAAATAAAACACAGTTTGAAACCAATCACAGATTCTTACCTTGTTTTCAGCTACATCATAGGTTACTGAGAAGCTGGTCATCAGCTTGGCATACAGACATAATTTGTCGTTACTGTCATAGACAGACACCTCTGTGCCATGTGATAGCTTCAGTTCTGTAAAAGACAAACATTGAATAATCAAATCACCCCCTCACTCAATTCAATAAAAAAGGGGTGATCAAACAATACAAAAATAAAAAACAATTGAGCAGACTAAAAAAAGCAGACTAAGACTAACATATTTCGATGCTAAGATTAAAGTATATTTCTTCACAAGGCTGGGGTCCAGGTGTCACGGGATAAGAGTGTCATGTGTTTTCAAATTGAAGATTCAACATAAAAGTACATTTAAAGGCAATATCCCTCAACCAATACATTTAAAAACACACACACAAAATCCTGCAGATGTTGGTGGTCATTTAGCGAAAGGTATAACAAGTTTGATTCTAGTTAACCAAGCCATTTTTAAGATATAATTGCAAACCCAAGTCAATGACATGGCATGCTGCAAAACAGTTGATAAGCAGGTTTTTAATCGTTTAACCGCAAGTCCGCATAGGTCAACTGACTTGTCAGCTGAGCAGGTGAGTCAATTTGAATGGTTGTTAAATAAAACAGCAAGACAACTAAGCTAGTGAGCAATTTCGAACAGCAGAACATGAACGTAATGTTGGTCAACTTAATAATAAGCAAGCAAATATTCGATGCCTAGAAGAAGCTAACGCAAATTCAAAATAGGTGACTACAATGCTAGCTAGCTAGGTAACGTCAACAGCTAGAACACCACTGACACTGTCGATAACTGATTAGATAATGTTGCTAACCATAAGTAGCTTAACATTAGCTACCTACCTAACACCAGTAATGTCAGGTGCTATTTTCAGGCCAATGTCATAATGGTTAGGAATTGCAGTGGACATATGCACTTCTGAACCACATATTGTGCCAGGAAATTTGGTCTTTCGAATGCAACTTTTGTTAGTTGCCAAATTACGTATAAACTAGTGTTATTCCTGTTTTAAAATGTTAAAATCCTGTTTTATAAATGTTATTATCATGCATGTTCAGACGGACATACAACCGTGAGTCTAGGGACTGGGTTAGCCCAAATCAAATGCAACATGAACGCTAAACTTATGTTCGGGTGTTTCTAGCGTTCAAATAACTAGCTAACTGACGTTAGCTTCGACTACTAGCGCCATCAGCAAAGTTACGTCGGCTGCCAACATTGAGCCTACAAAACCATACAGGTAATGATGCAGATACCAACTTTGTTCCTTAAATGTATTGATTACATCGAGATTTTCCCATTAGCATTTGCTAATAATTTTCTACTCCAAGACAATTATATAAAGGCCAAGATAAGACTGGCCTTTCCGAATTGTTTGCGTTATATCACGTTAACGCCAAAGTTAGCTAACACGATTAGCAGCTAGCTCAACCTGGCTAGCGATAAACATTCATTCTCCAACTTGCTGTGTCATGTTAAAGTTCGCGTATGCTGTCTAACTACGATGACGAGATTAGAAGTTCATATACGTACCATTTCCAAGTGCCAGGAAAAATAATAAAACAGCGAAGCAAACCATGGCTAGCAGTGGGCAGTTAGCTAACCTTGTCTGTTTCTCCGAGCTGAAACTAGACTTCAAAGTGAATGTACGCACTGGACAGGTTTTGATGTCTGTTTATGAAAGTCATGTGACTAAGAGGAGTGTCTCTAAATTAAGCTTTCCTACAATAGTGTACCATGTCATAATGTATTACCAAATCTAAACGAATACATAAGGTGTGATATATATATATATATACACACATATACCATCTTTAAATATTACGAAACTATTAGCATTATTTAGCATTTTTATATACATATATATGCACACACACACACACACACACACACATATATATATATATATATATATATATATATATACATACACACATACATACACATATATATATATATATCATCTTTAAATATTGCGAAACTATTAGCATTATTTAGCATTTTCAGAAATCCCTAAACAGGGTAAGCAAATTCCCAACTTTATAGGAAAACTGCACAAGAAATTTTATTATTTTTTTAAAACTAGTCTTAAAAATTAAAACATTGACAATTATTTTAATGTGAAGCAATAAATTAAATGTACTTGAGGACATTAAGTCCAGTCAAGCATGATTTCTCATTTACCTGTTGAGATCACTATCACTTCCCTTAACTGAAGTATGGCCTGCCCCAGGCCCTACAGGACCCCATTCAAAGACAACGTGTGTATAACTGAAATAACATTATAGTCGGAAACATAAGGAAAAACTGGGATTGAGGCCATTGTGCTTTAAGTAAACAGAAAAAAAAGTATTTGCCACACAAATGTATTAATTAAAATGTCATGTGTCTAGACTTGTATGAATATGGAAAACATGTATGATCAGGGCTAAGGCAAAATATAAACAAAAATGCATATACATGTACAGATTAAAGTGTTTGTTTAGAAGCCTAAACAAATCATATAACAAAATAAGTGTTCTTGTTTGGCACATGCTGTCAAATCTTTAACATCAACCAAATGTACATTCAATAGATTGTTTGTTCATGAACATGAATTAGTCTATGATCAATAGCTACATAATCTTAAGACTAGTTAAACTGTTGCAACTTGCAAGTGCACACATTTGACACCAAAATCCCCTTTCAAACCCATGAAATGCTCCCCTCAAGTAGCGTATCCTGAATTCATGCTCCAGTCTCTCCAGCCCTCCTCCGTTTCACTTTCTTGTGATCATAACAAAATAAGGAAGGGAAGCAAGGCAAAAATCAAATCTAAAATCAATTCATTGGTCTTGATTACACGTGACATTAAATTAAGAACATTTTTAGAATTGTATCGTTTTCTGCCTTTTCTCAGTTTTTTATGCTTTGCTACGATCAATTAGGTATGTGAATGTTTGCATTGGAATACACAGTGATTCTAATGGAAGAGGAGACTTAAAAACAAGAAAATTGCAACAAACAATGGACAAAGTAGTATCTTAGTTTGAAAATAAATATTTCCTTTTCTCCATAAAATAGAGAACAATAAACTAAATTTAGTTTGTCTTCGTTTTGTCCAAGTCAGTCCAATCCTGTCAGCGGTACAGAAAAAACATCCTATTCTGTTTCAGTTGGCATGCAGACCACAGGAAACGAAGACCCATGATACAGTCCCGTAGAACATTATCCATTCACTTGTCGGTGGCTGGGTTGAAGAGGGTAGTGGGGAAAATCCACTGGAGCAAGCACTCAGAACATGCCGTCAGCCTGACTAGACCACCTGCCTACCTCTGTTTCTTTCTCTCTAGGCCACATAGTTGTACTGGTTAGGATTGTCCTTGTCACGCTCCATATAGTCTCTGTCGATAAGAGACTCTATCCTTTTCTTCAAGTCACCAGGCTGTAAAGAAAAATAAAACATATTTGGTAACTCAGGACTTAATTTATATTCCATGTTTTCTATAAAATGCCTGAGTAGGTCCTCCACAAGTATCAATATCAATTATCTGTTTTTGTAAATGTCTAGTGTTAAGAAAAAAATCGGTATCAGACTAACCTTTACAGGGAACTTGAGTTGGTTGTACACTTCGGACACTAACAAGTTATGACTGAGAGTCTTTCTCATCTTCATTATTCTGACAATGGCAGCATCAATCTGGTACTGACGATCCTGGAAAACCCTTTCTGTGGTACTGGCTTGCTCCTCTACCTACAGTCAACGGCATGCCATATATATCATATATAATATATTATAATAATAAAAGTGATCTCAGTCATTTAACACACATTACCCAAGGCTATTTTTTTTTTTTACCGTTTCTTTCATTTGGATTTGGTTGATCTTGATCCGGAAGAGCTTGTGTTTGAAGTCGTCATTACAGGAGAATTTGTCACCATCCTCTACATCTTTGCTCTTTGGAACTTTGTGTAGAACACGGGCCTTGCCACAAGCTAAGGACTGCAAAGTCCGCCTCAGTTCACTGTCTTCTGTGTGTCAGTACACATATGAACATATATTATATGCCACTGAGATGTTATATGCGAGCGCAATCTACATCTACTTGAACAAAAAAAAAGTTGGCTAATGACTGCAATTGGTATATTTATTCTACAAACCTATTCCTGTGGCTAGTTTGATCTCCTCCAAAGTAAACTCTTCTCCTTCATTAAACATAAGTAGCACTAGGGTCTGGAAAAGTGACACTTGAAGCTCCTTTTTACCCTGTAAAAAAAAATACAATTTGAGAGTGTGAAACTTCCAGTTGTAGTACCCGAAACCGGCAATCACAAAAATAAAAATAATTTGATGAGACTTTCTCAGGAATCAGTTTAGGACTAAGAGTTGGTGGTTAAAGGACTCTAGAAGGTTAAAACACTCACATTAAATAGAAAATGGCATGTGTTCTTTTCTTATACCTAGAGTTTTTGCATTGTTCTGATCACTAAAATAACTAATGGAACTTTTGTCCTCACATCTCGACTCCAAGTGAATTAGGGTAATTTTACTATCCACTGCACCTAACAAATTTTTTATTTACATTACATACACTGCGCAAAGAAATTAAGGGAACACTTAAATCACACAGTGTATCGATGAACGAAATATTCAAGTTGAAAATCTTTATTGATATACATTGTGTAAGTTGTTTAGAACAAAATGGCATACGAATGGTCAATGGAAACCAAACTCATCAACCCATTGAGGGCTGGATTCAAAATCACACCGAAAAGCAAAGTGAAAAATCTAAATCATTGGCTGATCCAACTTGCTTATATGTCATCACGACAACTCATAATGTGGCTCAGTAGTGTGTATGGCTCCCATGTGCCTGTATGCACTCCCAACAACGTCTGGGCATGCTCTTGATGAGACGGCGGATGGTGTCCTGGGGGATCTCCTCCCAGACCTGGATCAGGGCATCAGTGAGCTCCTGGACAATCTGTGGTGCTACTTGGCGGTGTCGGATGCACCGTTACATAACATCCCAGAGGTGCTCAATTGGATTCAGGTCTGGGGAACATGAGGGCCAGTCAATGTAATCAATACCGTCGTCATCCAGGAACTGCCTACTCACTGGCCACATGAGGCCGGGCATTGTCCTGCACCAGGAGGAACCCAGGGCCAACTGCACCAGCGTAAGGTCTGACAATGGGTCTGAGGGTTTCATCCTGGTACCTAACAGCCCTCAGGGTACCGTTGGCTAGCACGTGGAGGTTTGTGCGACCTTCCAAGGATATGCCTCTCCAGACCATCACTGACCCACCACCAAACTGGTCATGCTAGATGATGTTGCAGATAGCATAACGTTCGCCACGGCATCTCCAGACTCTTTCACATCTGTCATATGTGCTCAGTGTGAACTTGCTCTCATCTGTGAAGAGAACGGGGCGCCAATGGCGAAGCTGTCAACCCTGGTGTTCTCTGGCAAATGCCAATCGCGCTGCACGGTGCTGGGCTGTGAGCACAGTTCCCACTAGAGGACGTCAAGCTGGGAGATACAGCAAACCTTCCTGCGACGGCACGTATGCATGTGCCATCCTGGAGGAGCTGGACTACCTGTGCAACCTGAATGGGCTGCAGGTATCGCCTCATGCTACCAGGGGTGACAAGAGCACTAGCAAAAAAAATTTAAACTTGAGTAAAATCAGTCAAGAAGGATCAGGAGAGGAAATGGTTCGTGGCCACCAACTGTAAAACCATTGCCTTTCTGGGGGTTGTCTTGGTGGTTGCCTCTCCTGTCCACCTGTTGTCGCTTTTATTTGCACCAAAACCGGTGAATTCGATTCACAATCACGTATGCTTCCAAACTGGACAGGTCGATTTCCCAGAAGTTTAATTGACTAGGTGTAATACCGTGACGACTGAGTGTTCCTTTAATATTTTGAGCAGTGTACTTACCGACTTATCAAGTTTGGTGTAAATGGTAAGCATTTAAATCTTTACATGTTTAACACCCCACCACTGATGAGGCTTAAGCAAGCATGTTTCTCAGCTAGAAACTTGTATAATAAATTTAACTACAGTGATTTTTTTCATGTCATCGCTCCTTGGCCTAACATATTTACTCAACAGAAATTAAGGTTATTTTCTAATTGACTGCTGATAGCCTAATTAGTATTGTGAAGAATGTTTTGACGGATTAGTAGGCCTATGCTAGGACTATGACAAGCTGATTAAAACAGAGACAGTGAAACTTCTGGGCAACTTGCAGCTCATATCCTACTCTCTCCATGCTGCAATCACAGAAAAGTAATTCTAGAGACACCAAAGTATGTATAATAGCATTGTTTTATGTTTATTTAATGTTGTACTTTGTGCCAAAGTAGAAGTTGCTGAGGCAATAATCTACCGTACCAGTCATACCTCGGAAGTATTAGTGCTTTTTAACAGGTTGAATTTATATTCTTGGACGATGGTCCCAAACCAGATTATTTTGTCTCTAGCCACAAGCTGCAACATTTGGTACCCCCAAATTACAACAACAGAAAAAAGTGTTAGTCTTGAGCCCTGTAGCAGACAATAAGCATGTTAGTGAACTCCGCAATCAGTAAAGATGTGTTTTGGCCATGTGCACATTCACAACATCTATGTGTTGGTTCCCCATATTAAAACCCACTCTGTTTACCTCTTTTCATCAGCCCAACTACAGGACTCAAGGGCTTCCCTCTAAAACTTTGTAAATGAGAAAACCATGAAAAAAGAACTTGCCTCTTTAAATTCTGCTTTTAAGACACAATGGCCTAATGTTGATTGCCACTGAAGCTTCCTGCCACTGTGCTTGCCCAGATAGAAGGTCTTGAAGATCTCTTGCAGTCGAACCATCTTGACAATAATAACAAAGTGTTAAAAAGAATAATAAAGAACAAATAATAAAAAAAATCGTATTAAAACAGGTGTGAGGATCTCAGAGAACTAACCTCTGGGGGTAGGTGAACCTCCATTGGAACATAAGTTGGCCAGTAGCCCATTGTAAGGATGTTCACAGTCAGCTCAATGTTCCCAGGGATATTTTGACACTGCATATACTATGAAATAGATTTAAAGTGGTTGATATGATAATCTGCTAACCAACGTTTCCGATGTAATCTGTGTAATGTGACTTTGACTAATTCAGGGACATCATAAAAAAAGTTACAGCAAGCTAGTTTCTGTTTCCATTAGCTTGGGGGAGAACATTGTTTTAAAACACAGACGTTCTGTAATTTAAATAGTGCAACATAAAGATATGATGGAGAATATAATTATAATAAAACAATATAAGTATAAACATTTTTAGAACACAGTAGGAGAACATCATATTTCTTTTTTTTACCTGTTTGAACTGCACCATAATGTCTTTTGAAAGCTCCATGTCCTTGAACATGCCTTCCAGTTTGCTAGTGAATGCTGCTCCACATTCTACATACAATAATCAAAGTCACTATCCTTTTTAATTCTGATTTAAAGGTTCTAGTGTTTAAAGTATGGTGAATTGGTAAAGCTGGATTTGGGTGCATTGGGGTATGAGTCTCTTACCATGTTTCAGTTTTGACAGCATAGACTTCTCAGCATCAACAGAGGCACTTTTTCCGACTAGCAAGCGCTTAGCCAGGTCCTTTTTGTAAAAAGCTTCAAAAACATCTTTACCTATTTATCAGTGAAGGAGGTACAATGTCTATCACTAAACATAGGTCAGTGGCACAACCAACAATTAAAACATCGAGAGTTCCTTGAAAGATGCAATAGACTTGTGGGATCTATGTGTCATATAAAGTCCTACCATAGATGAATCTGAAAATTATCATGATCTTGTCCAACATTTTCTCAAGCTCTTCATCTGTAGCTTCTTTGTTTCCAGCCCGCAGCTTTGAATCCACATGCTTTGCTGCCAGATAAAACTTGTTTTAGAAACCACTACTTACCACAGATATTGATGGACGCTCAACAAGTGAATGTATTGCATTATATACCAACCGATGAGCTCAGCAGGTTTATTTGGCCTTTTGTTGATGAAGGTTTCAAAGGCCTCTTTCATGGCATTGACAAACTTCTCATTCCATAGGAAGCAGACATCAATGATATAATCCACCTTGTCTTTGAAGTCAAGAAGTTCCTGCACCATAGTTTTATCTTTCTCTGGGTTAATAACAATTGTGCTTCCAAAGGCCTGGAATGTAAGTGGTATTGGCAAAACATTTCTCTTTAAACATTTTTTTTTTTTAACTTGAGTTAGTTAAGGTGAAGAAAGACAACTGGAAAGGAAATCTAGTGTTCACCTCTTTCCCTGTTCGCTTGCCTACCTTTATGTACTCTATCCAGTGCTGCAAGAGGACTTGGACACCACCTCGCACCCGACTGAACAGCTGATATAGCAGAGAAAGATCCTGGATTCTGTTCTCATCCAGCAGGTGATTTAAGCCTAAGCAGAAGAGATACAAGCAGTAATGCTGTCCATGAAACCTATTTTTTTTATTCAGTTGAAATGTGACCAAGCATAATTTGAATGATTCTATGTTACCTGAAAAATACCCAAGCTATGGCATACCTTTCTGTAGAGTTGCAGTAAGGTGTTCACCTAGCAGCTGCTTTTCCACAGTGGCAATGAGAGGTTTTCTGGAAGAGAGGAGGGGGAAAGTGATGGACATGTTGATCGTCTGAATTTTTGTTGTATACCGTTTACATCCAAATACCTACTGAGTGCTCTGGTCTAGATAAGTAATGACTCTATCGGCCTCCTCCTCCAGACGTTTATTTACATGATGGAGATAGTCTGGCACCTAAACAGGGAGTACAAGAAATTACGTTATCGATATCATACTGACAAACTGTCCACATTCATTTCCACATGCCGCAAAGATTAAGCCGCCTAAACCTATTCACCACCATGTGTAATAAATTGCTTTTTACTATCTACTTTGCCGAACTCATACAGAAGGACTAATAGATGGGAAGGAAATATTTTGAAGAATTCTTATGTCAATAGTTTAAACATAGACAGAAAATATAGAACAAGACACTATAAAAAATTCAGATTTAAGAACCCTAACCAAGTTCACTGTCCTTTTGTTCAGAAAAAGGTATAATGCATCATGAAAAGTCTTTTGTTAAAAATAGTGACTCGTGTTTTTGAGTTTTACTGAATTAGAATCCACAATGGGGATAGAGCACAGCACACAAATCACCTCTCTCTCCTGCATCAGCCTCTGACCCTCTGCAGCATACAGTCTATTAGTCTCCTCCAGAAAGCGCTGCTCAAAGGAGTCCTGATAAATCTGTCAGAGTCGGGAAGAACATTGATGTCATTGAAGCACTATCTGTAATAGCGGTCTCTGCTGACAGTTCGCAGCTCTTTGCAGGTGGGGATCACAAAGCAGCGCAAACCAACACGCTGACTCTACACGTTTTGGAGAAAATGATGACACCCAAGTGCCCTAAACTGGCTTACTTTGAAGCTTTACGATCGAGTAAAGCAGAGATACAACACTTAGCATGGCACCACAGTAAGCTATGATAAAGAGAAAATGAATAAACCAGTTTAACATGGTGGGAATGACCTGTATCTGTATTGCATGACTTAAGATAACTAAATTGCATATTCTTAATACAGTATTTCATCTACAGCAAATACATTTATTCAAATCTACCTGCAGGTCAGAGAGCATGCTCAGTAGACTCCTCAGTAAGCTACAATCAATGGCTTCTCCACTGCGCTCACGCTCAATGAGCAGCAAGATCCCATCAATGGTCTTACTCTGGACCTTCAGGTCACCGATGATGTAGAACCTAAAGAGCTCTAGTCCCATGTCCCTACAAAAAAGGAGTGGATATGCTTAGTTTACTAAGTAAACACAGCTTTTGACAACAAAAGGCATTGCTTTAAAAATTCTAAAGGTTTTATGGTTTATTAAAAAAACAAAAAACATTTTGAGCTAATGTTATGCCAACTACCAAGTGGTTCCTCACCAGATCGATGGCAGCATTGAATTTTGTAAAACATATGTGCGATCCAAAAACAAGAATATACTCCTAATCATTATCTGCAAAATAAAACCATATTTGTATTATTTTAAGATGCATGTATGAATTTATAAACATCCTTACATAGTTACATAAAAAGATTAGTTTGACTAAATACAATCAAGAAAGATTCCTTGGATTAAATACAATCAACACATACCATTTGTCTGCAATGATCTTGCCAGCACTTGTCTATTTTCTTCAGAAAAAGCACACTGTCCAATGCATCCGTGAAAATTGCATTAAGGTTATAAAGTGATTATGTAAAACCATTTTATAGATATTTAAGTATTGCATCTACTTTGTTATTATGATTCATGCAACATCAATAAATACCAAGCGTTTGCTACAGGCTGAACATGCATTCCCGCACAATACAAAAAACAACTGATAAGGATATTCTCTGAACTGATCGATTTGTGCCTTGATGTGGTCTTCACACACCACCCTAAGTTGTTTATAGAGCTTGGCAGATATCTTGTGGGAGCAGAGGTTCTCAACAGCCTGAAAGAGAGACATAAAAAGGAAACAAATAAGCTGTTTTAGAGTTTTCCACCAAAATTGTATTATAACCGTGAAATTAATAAATAATCAAACCACACAAAACATTAATCTAGCCAATAAGCCAACTCTTTGGCTAACATCTGTATACATTTTAGTGAGCCAAGGGGCATTGGTTTACCAATCATTAGACTATAGATGACAGACACGGGTTTGCTCTGCTACCTGGTACAGCTCCTCTAGATTGTACTTGATTGAGGTACTGTTTTGAATGGCCTCCACCGCCTCCTTCAACTTTTGCCAGGTTTCTTGGGTGTAGTTCTCTGGCAGTTTAGGTTTATCTGTGGGTTTATAGTAATAAAAAAACATGCCTCCTGTTTACACTGAAATGCACATTTTAACAGAACACAGCATGACAATTTGGAAAAGTGCAGGGCTGAATTGAGTGTACAAACAAATAAAACAGACCCAACCACTTCTTGAGCATGTTAAGTAAATTTGAAAGGCAGACCGTACACAGTATGTATGTATGTATGTATGTATGTATGTATGTATGTATGTATAAATAAATAAATAAATAAATAAATAAATACCAAATATTATTACCTGTAACATGTAATTAAAACATATGTCTCCATATTAATATATGGGACGTTTAGACAACTGAGGGTGCCGGGCAAGTTACCTAGTACCTACCTTTAAAGTTTTTAATTACTAATTTTTTTGCAGCACCAGGTTTACTATTGGAGAATGTTGTGGAGCCTACAGTTTTTGTCAGTCCGTTTGCCTGGTGCCCGAGAGCACCACAGTTCAGGAACACAGTTTTACTCTTGTTTGAGCACGATGCAGCTTCCTCAGCCATTTTTACATCCAGTCCAATGAAATCAACAGAATCTTCAAATCTCAACTTCTTTTGCATGTGTTGTGATGTGGAGCAGCAAGAGGAAGAGGAATTTAATGTTCTAGGAGACGAGGAAATTGAATCACTGTCTTCCCTCTCAGAACTGTTTATTTTCCTCTTCTTTGAAGACGTGATAATGCTGTCGTTTTTTACATCAGAAGCTGCTGTTCTAGTCTCCTGGGTTGGCGGTGGGGGATTAGGGGAAGGTAAACCTGTAGGAAACATGAAAAATTTTAATGCAAATTCGAATAGCCAATCTTACAATCCTAACCCTCCAGATCTGCTGGGGACGAATGATCCGTATCCGAATGCTTTTCAAATGCTAATTGAAGCAGTTTGTCCAGTTTATACCAAGTATTAAACACACAATAAATTGAAAACTAGCTTCACTTGGACCCTCTCTCTTTCTTGTTATTGCTGGCAGAAGAAAGATGGTTGGCTACTGCTTCCTCTTGGCCTATCTAACTGCAAAAAGTAATGATTGTATGTGAAACCGAGAAACTCAGATATTTGAAAGTCCATTGGTTATATGTAGGAAGCATTACTATATAATTTAGAACAGTCAGCCAGATGAACTATATATGGCATGACACAACTTTTTAGAGAAATGCGATGACCCCACCGGAAGTACTTGAAAAAGTAGGTTTTCCCGCACGAGTTCTTGACGCTGAGTGTGTGCCAGATTGCGCCCTGATACATTCATTACACAGTGGGCTACAGTTTCAACATGACAGTTTCATATCCAAATCCAAATATGGTTCAAATACCCTAAAATAAAATTATTCTGAGTAACAGTTCCCTCTACTATTCTTTCATGTTACGTCTTAACAAATGTGGCCAAGTCTACAACATATATATATATATATATATAATTGATCAATCTAAACGTAACACGGCCTTGCTTACGATGCCCCTCTAAGATTTTGCTCACAAGCCAATTCATATAGTGTATGGGTTAAAATAAAAAAAAAATACTCTCTTTTAACAGGAGAAAGTGACAGCAAAGGAACTCGAATAACAGTGTGTCGTTGCCAAGATTCGTCAGTTTTCCATCTCAAATACATGAATACAAATAGCCTATAATTTTGAGGATAATAACCTAATAAAAGAGAAAAACTCATGCTGCAAAAAAATATGTTTTAACAGAAAATGATCAACTAAAACGGTTGACTCTACAACCAGAGTTTGAAGACAAGAGCTAAGTGGATTGAGGAGAGGGAGAAAAACCAACTTCTGCAGGTTGCCAAAAAATTAACATTTATTTTTCGAGCACTGCAATTGTATGGATTTAGTGAGACATTTGGTAACTTAATCCAATCATTTTATGAAAACACAAACAGTTCGGTCTCCCTGACATGACACTTCACCGTGGACCATTAAAAAAAAGAAGTGTGCCGTAAATGACAAAAGCTGTCGTGAATAGTCGGAGTTCTTGCAGCATCAACAGCAAGCTCAACGTGTTTTGACCATTGAAATATTTCATACATGCATATTATTTTGCTTTTAGTTTGTACTGAAAGAAAAATCATCCAAAAATATATAGTCAAGAGTTTTTAAAGGAAAGGGAACACGGAGAAAGCGACCAACGAGGATGTTTAAAAAGTACGCAACGTCTGAATTGTTATGTAGCTAGCTCAAGTTAGCTAGTTGTCGTTAGCATTACGTTTCAAGACTATTTAGTTGGTCTACACTACATACACACTCTATTGTTCTGTCATGGGCTAAAGATGAATAAGAGATGGGTAGGACAAGAAATCTACCGTGAGCAGTTGCTAACTTGCTATCTGACACTTAAACTAGAATGGCAATATATACTGCTAGAGCAGAGTGCACCTTTGTTAAGCAACATAATAATTTGTATTGCCAACAATTTAATTGAGGTACCACACTTGTGTATTCTTACATTTCAGATTTGATGAAAAGGAAAATGTATCCAATTGTATTCAATTGAAGACTTCAGTTATCAAAGGAATAAAAAACCAACTGTTGGACCAGTTTCCAGACATTGAGTCATGGCTCAACCACATTATGCCCAAGAAGGACCCTGTCAAAATTGTGAGATGGTAGGTCAATGGTCATTATTTGTGCCCTTTTAAAGTGTAGCTTTTCAGAAAACTTGTCTATTGGTAATTTAGTTGTTTTACATTTCAGCCATGAACACATTGAAATATTGACAGTGAATGGAGAACTGCTATTCTTCAGACAGAGAGAAGGACCATTCTACCCAACTCTGAGACTGCTGCATAAGTGTAAGATATTTGGATTTGATTGGGTACATTAATTATTTTACATTTTGGCACATATAATGCATTTAAGTTTACAGGGCACAGCAACATAAAGTATGAAATTACTATGCACATTGTGTATATACAAGACAACCTTCAGAGAGGTGTTAATATTACTTATAATAGTAGCGCTAAAATTACAGAAGAGTAGTAAGAGCAGACTACAGTGCTTTTATTGATTTGGGTTTAGGGGATATTGTGACCTCATAGTAACCATATTGTTTTATATTGTGTGTGGTTTTGTTACAGACCCTTTCATACTCCCACATCAGCAAGTTGACAAAGGAGCCATCAAATTTGTCTTAAGTGGAGCAAATATAATGTGCCCTGGGTTGACTTCACCAGGCGCTAAACTCTACCCAGCTGCCTCAGACACAGTAGTTGTATCCTTCAGCACTTTTAATACCCTATACCTATTGGCAAGCCAGTGTTACATTATGTAATCAGGCCACACTTGCCACTGTTGTTAGCTGTTTAGATTGTGCCAACCCAATAGACCAGTCCAATAACAATTAGCATTTACAGACAGTATTGAATTGTTAAGCTGTCATTTATCTTAAAATTGTTATCCAAGAAAAGCTGCATTGTTTAATTATGACATTTAATTTCCTCAATTATTGGTTTCAGGCCATAATGGCAGAAGGGAAGAAGCTTGCACTTTGTGTTGGTGTCATGAAAATGTCTGCAGAAAGCATGTAAGATTGGCTTGTAATACAGTGAACCATGTTAAACTATCTTTACATACCTTTTTTTTTACTTAGTTTAGATGGCTTTAACACAGTATATAGCCAAATGTTGTAGTTGTCGTTTATAACATCCTCCTTGTTATAAACAATATGTGCCAAGAGCGGCTATAGAGGGGGATGGCTCTGAGACGTCATTGCTCACCGTTAAGCCTTCTGGAGGTGTCGTGGGCTCAAATTAAACTAAACATCCGGGATGGAGGATGCCCACTTGAAAACCCCAATGACATATCTGTTCTCAACCCAAGTCCAATCTAAAATATTGTCTTTTGAAGTGCTCATCTTTGAGTATGGCATTATGGATATTATAACATCCTATCCTGTGTATATTAAAATGTCAACCCCATGTCTTAACAGCATGCGACAAAGCTTGTTTTTATTTTCTATTTTTCACAACTTTAAGCTCAATGTTTGCTAAACAAAATGTATTAATTGAATTGTAGTCTTTAATGATGTGATCTTCCATTTCCCAAACAGAGAAAAAGTAAACAAGGGTATTGGAATTGAAAATGTTCACTATCTTAATGATGGACTGTGGCACATGAAAACGTACAAGTGAGGACGGCCCCACCAACCCCTGGACAATGTGGAGCTATTGACAGCGAGGCCTAGGCTGCCAGTCAACTGTTTACACCAATGGACCTAGCTGTGTAACTAGCTGGAGGCTTTGAATCAATCCCCGTAATGCACAAATAAAATCCTGCTTCAAATGTTTGTTCCATTCTTAAGTGGTATTTTGAAGTTGATTAAATTAATAGCATTTACAGTGTGACGCATAGGACAGAATATTGCAATTACTGAAAGATCATGATGACGCTTAAGTGATGGGTCAACTAGTATAACCTATTAAACAGTAGTAGTTCAACAGTAGCAGAGACCATGTTAATTTTCTTCACGAAGCAACAATCTATTTTGATCGTCAGATTTATTTTTGCAATGGAAGGGAATTGATAATCGATTACGTAAAGGCTTTGCAACAAGTATTCTCAAAATGTATTTAAAATATAATGTTGACTATAGTGTTTATAGTGCACAATAGTTTATGTAAAACTTGGTTCAACAACAGTCCAGAAGAGGGATTAGTAATTACCAATGCTTCACAAAACATTTGTAAACCACAATCATTAATACCAAAAGGGTTACACTGGTTCGTCTGCATTCCATATTAGGTGTGTACTTTGCAATTGTGATGGTTGACAACACCATTCTTTTTTCAGATGAAATATTAGAAACCCTGGCAGGGGAGAGGAAAGTAAGTATCTTGGCATCATCACTCACTGAGTAAATCTGTCAACCAGCTAATGGCAAACGCATCTAAAACAAGTACCAGAAATGCAAATGGAGACTGATTTGCATTGATTACAATAATATGAGGTTGACCAGCAAGATATCGCTTGTTGCCAAATTGACCACTTTGCCAATACAATTCCAGGCATTGGAAATACATGTCCAGAGCAGCATTATTTTACATTACATTACGTCCAATTACATCCATTTTCAACTATACAAAGTATTTGGTTTCACAAAAGTTAACAAGACGAAGTGAAAAAACCTGCAAGAGGATTTATTGATAAAAAACAAACAAAAAATTATGGTTAGCATTGCAACCAGTAATAATTACTATATAAGCTAGAATTACAACATGGCATACCAGAAAAGGTTGCTATCATACTTCAACAGTCAATGCTGCTGTACAATTGAAATACACACACACACACACACACACATTTATTGGTACATGACCTTCAGGGTCGGTATTATATCATATTACAAAAGAGAAACCCAGACCCTGCATATACAGTTCTTGTATAAATATCTGTTAAAACTTGTTTCTCACTAAACATTCAAATTTATATTTAGTGGCCCATTAAGAGATGTAGCTTACCATGATCAAATACATAACACAAGTAACAACTACATAACAAACACCACAAACAGCAAATTCATTCAATGCATAAACATACATTTGTTACAGTGGTAATTCCTAAAATAACGAATTTGGTTGTGCTGTGACACAGAAGAGTCTGGGCTAACAGCACTAATTTGTAGGTCCTCTTGACTTGATTAACCCTAATCACAAAAAGGTGTAGAATGTGCAAAAGTACGAAAATAGACATATAGGATCCCTTCTCTTTTATACAAACTCAATAAAATCATCCCTTATTAGCTGGGCTCTTCAGTATGGCAGAAGTCTATATAAATGCAAAGTCCAGCAAAAAATGAAAAGCACTAGTCATTGTCCGAGCCTTCAGGGGGGAGGAATATCATTGAGTCATGGAAATCATGCCCAAAAGGTCGGAGTCTGTAAACACCAAACATCATTACATGCATCTGATTGGGGGACATTCCACTGAATGTGACTGCCACATCAGAGCAGCAGCCTTTCACCACATCTGTAGGGTTGTTGGTCATACTGTCAGCAATGAGGGAGCTGACACTCTTGCTGTTGAACACACCCTTGCCCTGTGGGTCCTCCCCATTCTCTGCAAACACCCCTGTGTACTTAAGACAAATGGCCAACTGTTTTTCCTCACTCAGTTTCCAGAGGGCACGTCCTCGTTCAGGACACTTCTCCTCATCCTCAAACACCTCGGCCAGCCTCTTCAAGGCCTCGTAACTGAGAACGATGCCACTATCGTACTCCACGTACTCCAGCTCCCCTGACTTCATTGCACTACCAATGTAGAACGGCTCACTGGGGTTCTTAGCCAACAGCAGGTACTTAAGGTTTTCAATGATGGCAAATGTGGTTGGTCGGGCAATAAAAAACCAACGTAGGCCACCAGAATTGTCATAAGCATGTTTTAAGGCCTTGCGTAACTTGGCCCATTCATCTTGTTCCTTGAGATCTATCGCCTCAAGAGCCTTGGCTGTTTCAGAACTGTAGAACTCAGCGTGGTCACAGTGTTTGCTCCACGTGTCCTTGGCAGTGGCCCAATACACAAGGATTTTGGGCTGGACCATAATGATGCAATAGACCTGAACTGTATGACTCAATTCCAACATTTGGGTCTCAGACAAGCTCTTCAACTCCTCTTTGCTGGGAGCCTTGACGTGGTGATGGTGATGATTGCCCTCTTCTGACCTCGACTGAATTCCTGGAGTGAGAGTGCTCAGGAGCGACAGCACCAAACAAAAGATGCCGCCTATGAGCATCCCCTTCATAAAGGCACTCCCGTCCAACAACATGGTGACACACTATAAATCATCCCAAGAAGAACATTAAAATGAATAGTTTAATTGCAAACTGAATGTTGATAAAATGTGTTACTCTAAGGATAAGACGAACGTAAACTGGTAACAGTGACATTTAGTAACACATAATTGATCAAATCGCTGACAAAAATCATTTCAATTGATTCTAAGCCACTCTACTAGTTGTCAAGCTGGTTATGCTACATACCGTGATAGACAATGTACAGGAACTAATGTAACACACATCGTTAGCAACAGTATTGCCAAATAAACAATACCATGGTCATGGACGCATGAAAAAGGCTTGTGTATGCTAGCTAACTTTGTCATTAATTACGACTAATAGTACTTTCTAGTCTAGTTAAAGAACATGTCCTTATTTGATTGAAGTCAGACGGGAAACATCTGAAGTCAGATAGCAGCAAATATAGCAAACGTTAGCATATGTGTTGGCTACTCACCAACTGGGGACGTTCTCTTGAAAGGTTTTTAGACTATTACACTGACTCCAATTGTGAACACTGACTACACTAGCAATAAGTTTGACAAATGCATAAGAGCACTATCTGATTGAGAGTGAACACAGTTTTCTGAGAGTATGTTCTCTTCCCTTTTTTCTGTTCAAACTATAAACCATAAAGCAGCTTTCTCGCCATACATCGCTCCGAGAAAGGTGGTTACGTTTGAGACTTCTCAGTCCGACCAAAACAGTTCACTTCCTGTAGCAGTCGAAGCGCACAGTTATTGGTGAAGCCTGAGCAACGTAACGGCTACAGCCAATAGGCTGCTCTTAAAAAAACTGACACTTTCAACAACTGAACCAGGATAAAGTCCCTCGAGTCTTAAAGGGTAAAAAGTATGTCGTGCAGACTTATTGTATTTATTTGGTAGACCTTTTTGAGAATTAACACAGGGGTGAAATAACAAGTTTGTTTCATAAAGTGTCAGACTCGAAGATTCGTAAACTCTATATTGTGGAAATTCTTTGAATGTTCGGCGTTCTTTGGGTTCAGCTAAAGTCAAGTGACCATCCAGTTAGATTTTCTTCTACAGGTCACACAAAGTACATTGCCATACATTTTGACATCTATTAATACGTCATTGTTATTTTATATTAGAATTATAACCGTATAGTCTATTTATTTAGATTTTCTCCGATGTTTATTTCTGATTGAAAGGAATAGAGCTCTTGTGAAACGTACACATTTCATCATCTAGTCTAGTCCATGTAGCCTAATCAGGGTGATTATGATCACAAATCTTCTTGCACTTCAGCAATTTCCAAAGCCCATTGGCTACTAGATCAGTGTCGTAGGATTAGGGCTACTATGTAATTATTGAAGGACCCTACAGTGAAAAGCTCTTGTATTGTACCAACCCATCACAGCATACAATTTACAATTGTCTGCGAATTCAGGACTTGAAGAATCTTCTAGTTTTGGTTGGTTTTGAAATCTTAGGTTGTTTTGATTTATATGGTAGGCTATGTTGTTACCTGCCATGGAGCAGCTGGCACTGCTGGAAAAGTCACATTTACCCTAGTATAATTAAAATGTAATGGACATTTTATTTATGTATATATTGTATTATTACAGTTTAAAGATGTAGAGCTTCCGGTCCAATATATATATATATATATATATATATATATATATATATATATATATAGGCCTAATTTAGCTTCAATTGGTCCAATATATATATATATACATATAGTGGGCCGATTGAAGCTAAAATATGCCTACGTCTTTAAACTGTAATAATGCAATCTTCAACACCTTACCTATTTCATAAGTGAAAGTACTCAAACCACTAAGAACTTGTTCCAGGTGATTTTTTTATGTTTGAGTGTGATCACAGGAAAGCTAGCTGTTGAAGTTTGAGAAGTTCCTATTGCAATTTTAGAAATCAGAGAGCCATATCAATCGCAAAGCAATCTGAAACCCTCCATGACACATTTTTTACACCCTGTTTTTCTTTTTGACAAGGAGACCTATCCTGGAGACTAGCTGTACGATACAATTTCTGACTTACTTTTTGTGTGTCATTTTATGATGAAGAATAAAAGATAAAATAATAAAGGTGCAACACAGCAATTGGCACATGCCAGGTATTGTGTGGATTGAGTGATATTGAAGTGTAGTCCATCCATTCAAATGTCATCCGACACATACAAAATGTATCTTTTCTTTGTTATTCAAGTAATAATATGATGCCTGAAATAATTTATTTAAAAAATCATCAGATTTTATGTATTTTGTCGGTTTTTACTGTCTTATCATGGTAACTAGATCCAGACTGACGTATATACAGAGGCTGAAGCAAATTCCCAGCTGTGTTTTGTGTGCACAATGAAAGTGAAAGGGATTTAGGCCCTGATTCATGTTTTCATGTGTTGTGTGACGGATGAACAGGCTATCACACACAAAAATGGTGTCTTCAGACATAAAGAATCTAGGGTTTCTGACCAGCCACTGATTGTTGTTAAAGAGTAAACATTTGTTGGGCTGCTCTGTACAAGCAGAGATAGGCTGGAATGGAATTGACAAGATCCCTTGAATTGTGTTGATGACGACTGGGCCATCATGTCAAAACCATAATGGGTTAGACTTGGTGAGATAATAATGTATTGATCTGGTAGTGATGGATGGCCGTGGAAGATATAAAAGTGTAGTTCTCAGCCAAGCCAAGGTAGTCTAGACCTAAATCTCCTACAACATTGTCATTATGCTGTCCATAGCACTATTCTCCCTCTTAGCAGTCATTTGCTCTGCAAGGACCCAGGCTCTTCCTTTGTACTCAGACTCTAGCTTGGAACCTCAAGCAGGTAGGTAACATGATATGTGGTTATGAGGAACTTTTGTGTAAAGATTAGAACTACTTTATTCCATAATATCTTGAAATTTTTTTACATTTAATATTCAATGAATTATATCAATTAGAGTGCAGCAATAATACTAATACTAATAATAAAATAATTGGGCACCATTAGGGTAAGATTATATTTGCAGTTTCCATTTCTGTTTCAAGATGCTGTTTTTGAGTATCTATGTTGTATTGCAATTGAAAAAGACATTGGCAACATACCTAGATAACGGATGATTATTGAAAGTTGTGTCTTTGCAGATCTGATACAGAAACTAGTGGCAGAAGTGGAGGATGGAGAAAACAAAAATCTAGCTGAGCAGAGGGAGGTGAAGAACATTTATCCTCTTCTCATACAGCGGGATGGAGAAAGGGATATTTGGAATAAAGGTAGAAATATACGAACAACAAACATATTTATAATGATAGATGAATGGGCATGTTGGAATGATGGTATTTAATGAGTGATATTAACAGTCATTCTTCAAATTGTGTAATAGAGTAAGTATATAACAGATGCATTTTTCGTTTGACCCAGAGGGGGCCAAAGATTTAGTGCAAAAGGAGAAACTTGCCAACACGGTAGGCTCACTTCCAACTGCTAACTAGTGATGTTAGTGATGTGATATTGACATATGTATCAGAATATGCCACGGTGTGATGACTGACAATAATAACCGCAGTAAACTTGTGTGTGTGTGTGGATCAGGTGGACGACCTAAAGGAGGTGATATTGAAACTGGCAGCAGCTGACACCTTTCGCTCTCAGGGATTCCTTCGATCAGAGCAGAACTTGCCCAAAACTAATAAGAGAGGTGAGTGATACTTTCAGAAAACAATGTGACTACCACGCCTTCCCTGTGTAAATAAAGCTTACCTAAAATAATGGAGACTAAAGTTATTTGCTAACAATGCTTTACCTCAATTTTACAATGTAATACGTTGTTTACCTATGTTCAGGCAATATTTAACAAAGGATTGTCCTTTTGCTTGTTGGAAAGCTTTGTTTCATTCTACCCGGATACAATAAGGATATGACTTATTAGTAGAACAATTCAAGAATGGGTATTTGTCAAATGTGTCAAAATATGTGTTCCCTTGAACAGCTTGTTTCTGGAAATACTGTGTAACAAACTAGGGACTGAAGTTGGATGAAGAGAAGAGACATGTTTACCTTTCCTGTGCACCACCTCTTGATTTTGTGGCTCTCATCTTTTTGTTCCACGATTTAATATTAATTTGACACCAATAAGTCAATGTGCATATTGTTTTATACATATAACCTTAATGTAATGTATCGTATATATTTTTGAATCAGAGAAGTATTGCAAAGATGTAATAAAGGAAATCTATCACAAGGAAGAATTTGACTGGAAAACCTACTTTGTCACTAGTAGTGGGCCACATATACACATTCATGTACTGTAAGTTAAGTTAGTAACTAGGCTGCCCATAGCCTAACACACAAAATATTAAATCTTGAATCCCAAGTCAAAATTGCAATCTACATTTAATTTGACATCATCGTTCTGTACATAAAACTATAATACTTCATCTGATTATTTACAGCATAACTATAGTAACAATATAATTGTCTTCAGGGACTAGGATGAAACAAGATTTTAATTTACCTCCTACTTTATCCGGTGAAACATATTCAAAGTAAACTCACAATATTGTTGAGTTGAAGTCAACATGTAATAACGATATATTAACAAAATAGACAAAGCATTAAGATAAAGCTTAATCAAATCAATTACTTGTGGTATATTTGGACAATATGGTAGCATACAAACACTACTTGCTGGTAAATAAAATAAAAAAGTATGTTGGAAACTTAAATTATCGATGGTCTCATACTCAACAGTCTTAAGAGGGCAGCGTTTGTTTTCTGGTTTGCCTTTGGGTTTTCAAGGTATTCTTTATATCATCCACACTTATATATTACCCAGAACACAGTGGGTATGTAGGAAGTAACTTCAGTTCAATTCCTTTTATTGACCACATTGAAGTATGTCTTCTCAATTTCGATGTTGGCTGGACAGGTTTGTGTGAACTCCTCTCTTTCATTGGCATTCTGAAGGTACCGCCAAACTCCAGTGAACTGAGCTGGGATTTCAAAATCACAGTATTTCTTGGCTGCAATCTATGAAAAAAATTTAAGTTGTGATGGCCTTATATTAGTTTGGGTAGTCTAATTTAGTAGAGTCACAGTTGGCAATTACATTTTTCCTTTAAATTCTTTCTATGAAAAAAGGTATGAATACAGTTATTGTTTGCTTTTCCCATGTACTAAGAATTGCATCCCCTGGTAAATATTTGTTTGTATTAAAGCTGAATCCAACCTTGATTACATGTAGTTTGGGCAGCAGGTTGCAGTCTGCTAAAGTGAGACGATTGCCATCCAGAAACTTCCTCTTTGAGACTGTGATGTTTTCTCTAGAGTTGTGGTTGATCTCTTCAGGCAAAGGAGTGTTCATGTACACATCCAGACGATGGAATTCACGGAGCAAGGCTTTCTCGTGGTCTGTAAAGTCAGATATTAACATGTAAGAAGAAATATTTAACATATTTTATTTTTCTTTCACCATGAAAATATCTTGTAGTTTTCAAGCTACAAATAGTTAATATTACATTAGGTTAATGATGCTTTTGATAAATATTTTGAAATGTAATTTAAATATCAATATACAGTATACATTGATAAGAACATTACTACATTACTTGTTAATCTTACAAGTGTTGTTGGGACTGTTCTTGATGAAAGCAGAGAACTTAGCAAAAATGTCAGCGCCCACATCAAAAGACTCTTTGTTGACTGGGCTGAGGTGGGGATATCTGGTGGAGGGACAAGAGAAAACGTAAAGTGAGTTTGTTTAAAGAATTGGCCTGTCATACCCTTCTCCATCTCCTGTAGCTATACACCAATAGATCCAACATACCTTGGAGGGGCCAGAGTTTGCTCCAGAAAATCCTCAATCTTAATAAAATCTGTCTTGAGGGTGCCGTTATAGAGAAGGAAAGGGGGGTTGGTGCCAGGAGCCAGGTCCTTCAGTTCTGCTGGCTTCCTAAAGTGGATGGGTGATAATAGTGGGTTTGACAACGGGGAGGGACAATGAAAGAATGTGTGGTCTTATACAGTATAATAAAGTAATCCAAATATCGCAAGGCACTCTGGATGAATGATTGAAACCATGCCTATTGATTCACCTTGTTACAAAACACTAGTATGGGTGTGGTGAACTCCAACAGGGGCCATATTTGAATGCTCTGAATCACTCAATTATCAGCATCCTTTCAATGCTTCCTGATCTTATTTGCTCACTGGCAGTCAAGTGAAAGGTCCAATTAATAAGGTGCTTTTCAAAAATGACACATAGCTCTTTCTTCATTGGCAAACACTGTGGCTTTACTAGCTACTCCCAACATCTCTATCACGCTCTCTGGGTTAAACAGTAACAAATTGTTTGTGTTTCTGAAAAACCTCCAAATAAACTTTTTCAGTAAAAACCCTTCAACCAGATGCTCAGGAAGTGTGTTGGTGGCAGGAGGGGGGGCTTACTTCCTCATGTCGACAGTGGTCACAGTGAACTTGACTCCTTTTAGCCAGAGAACCATGAAAAGCCTCTGACAGAATGGGCAGTTCCCCACATTCTCCCCATCGTGGCCAGCCTAAATAAGAAACAGAAAATATGAATTAACCAATATTTCTCGAGTGCTTAGTTAGGGTAAGATATGTAGCGTCCTTCCCTAACATTCACTCTTCAATAACAAATAACATGTTAAGTAATGGGAGTGTCTTGGATATTTTAAGGACCTGTTCTCCAAGCAGGGAAATGAGGCACCGTACTAGAGAGGAAGATAGTGGTCTTCGACATCCAGTCCCCTATCTTAATCAACACTTGGATTACATGACAGCATGCGGATAGCACCACCTGTAGTGCTAG
Organism: Galaxias brevipinnis; assembly: GCA_036023535.2. Lineage (NCBI taxonomy): Eukaryota > Metazoa > Chordata > Actinopteri > Galaxiiformes > Galaxiidae > Galaxias > Galaxias brevipinnis. The sequence continues at coordinate 34,306 of JAVQIZ010227160.1, read as the reverse complement.
GATAGGCTTCTTTAAATACACTAATAGAGTGTGACTGACTATGATGGTATGTGTTACAGTGACAAATAATTTTTTTTATAGATTTATGATTAAATTCAAGATTAGCAAGAACATGTCTTACTAAATCTATAATTTAGCTCTTTGAAATTCCTGTTTGCCTGAGATTATTTCAATATTTTGTTTGCATTTCAAATGGGCGTGCTATTTATCTTATTGAGTGAACTGCTGTCACATGTGTGCATGTGTGTGTGGGTGTGTCGAGGCAGGCGTGGGGCCAGGGGTTCCCAGTGTGCTACTGCACCTTCTGTGCGTAGTGATAAGATGGTGTCTACGGTCTGCTTACAGAATTCACAGATAAAACCGACTCTGACTCACCGAGGACACACACCAGCTTCTGTGGTTTTTGGTATCTAACATCCAGCCATTAAGAGTTACCCTCTGATTCCTAGTGCCCATGATATAGATCTCTGTCCATTTACAACACAGAGTTCTGGTAAGTGAGCAGGAAATCTTGGAAAGTGTTTACTTTTCTACACTCCTCTAAAAAAACAAATCAAATTAAATGGATGGACAATTTCAAGAAGCTTGTGCTAACATAAGGTTATACTGACACAAAAGGGCAATTTTTTTAATTGCCTTGCCAAAAAAAGCCACAATTCCAGTAAAGTCAAAGTATTCAAATGGGAATCTGAATGCACTTAAATAGGCATTGCTGTGGTGAAGCATAGTTTTAACATACCTTGTTCATGTCTTCACAACCCACTATATATATATAAAGTGTCAGTATACCTTCAATTCTAACCTTTTCAGGTGTTTTCAAGAAAGTTTAAAAGTATATATTCAAAAGCATGAATCTGAAACCAACCTTAATGAAGAGCTCAATAATTGGCTCTTTGTCAGAGTCCTGTCGGAGTGCCATGTCCAAAAAGAGACGTTGTTTTCAGTCACAATTGGTTGGTCTTTTCAAGTTTCTCCCGAAACCAGAACGAATGATCGTCAAAGATGAAAGATCCAAGAGAATGGAAGTTGACGCTAATAAAGATTGCTTGTGCCTTTTGCGTGAAAATGCCAGGAAGAGATGCAGGACCTTGGGGCTTGTGTGTTTTGTCTAAGGGATCCTTGGAAGCAATTGCTCTGAACATGCTTTAACTTAGAAGGGAGGGAGGACCAATAGTTGGGCGGGGTTCTCCTATATATATTTACGCAGTGCCAAAACTGTGAGCAGAGCTTAAAATAGTTACACTCCGGTTCATAATAGTTAGTTAAACAATATAACAAGATTGTCTTGTGACTAAAAGCATACAGCCATGCCATTAGATCACTCTTAAAACTGCAAATAGTAGTTTAGATTAAGTAATAATAGAAATTATATGCTGACATGAATGCAAAGCGTCTATTGTGTTAAAGGACACTCTATGAACTAGCACAAACATTAATTTAGTGTCAGTCACCAAAAATACAAGTATTCCTCAGTTTGAGATGCATTTGATCACTAAAATAATGTAAACACTTGTATTTGAGGCTCATTCATTAAGCTTATTTATAAGAATTTTTTTTCCTTATCAGATGAAATATGTGGTTCTGGCATGTATACCTCTAATTTGTCACTGGCAAAACGCATGCTAGCAATCAAAATGAGAAAAGTTAACGTTTCTATAATTGTTTTGTAATTACTATTTTCTGTTAGCTATAAGGGAAAAACATCACCAACCCCAAATGAATCAGTTGTTATGAAAGAGAACAAGGCGGCCTCGGTTATCTACCTCTATCATCATTTAAAGGTTGCCTTTATTTGTTGCACATAATCAAAAAAATTGTTCAATGTAGTAGCAGAAAATGTATTATTGCATTCTAAATGGAATTAAGTGTGTCATTAAAAATGCTTTATAGATTCATCAATAAATGGCATCAACAAATGGCAACAAATGCATGCTAGACTAGGGACAGTCACTATTCTTTTATATCACATGGTACTGTATCTGCAAATTAAATGTTATCACTATATCATTACGAAAGGGAACCATTGCGTCATACTGGGAGAGTCCCCTTGATGTCCCAACGGTAAGCGAAGGAAATATCTTTTGTCTCTCGCATAGACATCTGGATTGGGTGGGGAAAGTTAAGCAAAGAAAATACTTGTTTTGGCACTATTTCCGGTAAATAACAGGAACATATTTTGCATCAGTTTCGATACAATAATATGTTGTATTTCTTATTCAACTTGTTAAAAAAACAAGTTGACTTTCTTTCCTTTCTTAATGCTGTATTTTGTACTGAAAATAAAAATGTTGAACATAAGCTTAATCCTGACAAAACAAGGATTTTGCACATATTCCTAAGGTGCCCAATACAGATCACCACTCCTATCCTTTATCTGCCCAAGAAAAACAAAATAAAAATAAAAGTATAACATGGCAACAAATTCTGGAAAGTAATAAATAACCCTTGCCCGCAACATAGCCAAATATTTGTGCAATTATAAAATGCCTCATCTCTCTCCCCTCCCTTTCAACTCCCCTCTACTCAGCTCATGTCTGTGTCAGGCACAGCCCCTCAGTTCCAAGTAAGTAGTCATACCATTCAGGAAGTGTATTGGAAGACTTAGTCATTCTATTCAAAATATTTGGGAAGGTGCGAAGTGTTTGAATAATACGTATATTTGGGTGTGAGGCTGAATACATTTTATTCCAACAAACGAAGGTCATGACTCTATAGATAGATTGAATGTGGACATTAAACTATACCATACTTTTTAATTGTTTGTCCACTTAGAAGAGTATCTGCCGTTTGACTTATTTTTTACTCCGAGCATTGGTAGGGAGTGTGTATAGTATGGGTGCTGTCGAGTTCTGGAGAGCCATTTAGAAATGCAACGAAAACTCCCACTTCATAAATACCTCACTGTGCCTCTCCAATCATAATTCACTAATACTGTTCTTGATAACATAAATCAGTGTTGAAAAAAATTACGGGTGTAACTGGGGTGAAACAGTTAAATCACAATCATAATGGTAAAAAATAATAACCACCGGCATAACATGACAAGTCAAAAGTGTTCCTGGAAATGAGCCAATGGAAATGTGTTCCTGTAGTCACTGACCTCTCACTTCCCCCTCCACAAAGGAACAGGAAAGCTATATCACATGGAGATGGAGGACCGTATCTCCATTAGAAACACAACAACTGGAAGTCACCCCTCTGGAAAAGCTGTATCTTATCTCCATCAACAGGACCCTTACTGTTGACATTTTTCATCTTATTTTACACACAAGTTGTGGTGAACCAAAGCAGTTGTTTTATTGTTGATGGATTTGAGTTTGATCATCTTTACGTGTATAAAGTTTAACAAAACATTCACAAACAGAGACAAACTATACACACACATACATAGCATGAACACATCGACATCCAACTCATGTTCAGCAGTCCAATATTTCTGAGCTCTCTCCAGAGCTGTTTACTGTCCTTTACCATCAAAAGGAGGTCTGTTCCTTGGGAGAGACAATACCATCATTGACGACAGTGACTAAAGAGCCAAACACCTCAAGATTCCAAAACCTACTGGTCACTTTTGAAAGATGTGCACAATGGCAGTTTCCTGGAGATTCTGCCGATTTAGCTGTATTTTATCTGTTCTTTTGGCTTTAAAAACACAGACCACATGCAGCGCTCCTGATTTCTCTGGTGAGTTTTTACATTCGTTTTAGTAGAAAATGGGAATGCGCACGAACACTAGTTTTGTCACACTCAGCAGCACAGGCTGTGTAAAGGAAGCTCTTTAAATACACTGTACACACACACACACATCCTGTGCCCAAAGAGCTGCAGTGGATTGTGCTGAAAGACCAGAATTAGGGTTAGGAAGATATTGAAAATGTTTCATTGCTCATAAGAGCCTACTTTAGTGATGTGATTTAAAAACTATGCAAAAAAGATGTGGTATCTTCAAATGAGAATGGGAAAAGTAATTTAAAATGCTTGTAACAATCCCATTGAACCTATATCTATTGCCTTTATACCCCTCTGATTTTGACAGAGAAATATATATACATATGTATATGTGTGTGTGTGTGTGTGTGTGTGTGTGTGTGTGTGTGTGTGCGCGCGTTTAACAGTAGCTCATTGTGTGAGAGAGCCTGGTAGTGCAGCTCCCAGGAGCTAGCAGTGAGATGCAAAGAGCAGAGCTGGCATGAAATAAAATAAAGCAGGCCAGGGACAGTGGGCACAAAAGGCAACAAGGCAACCACACATTACAATCCAGTTGTCCTATGTATTAGTAAACAACTTTTTTATGACTCAGTATTTTGTGAGTAACTACATAATAGAAGAACTTGAGGAACACATTATATTTGGGGTGAATTTGACATCTTTCAATGTTTGATAACCCTAAATAAAATATTTACATAATTGTTTTGCTTCATATTTAATCACTTTTCTTAATTTAATGGGGACAACCTTGTAAACATAAAATTAACATGATGACATGTTTTCAATGTTCTGTACACATGTTATACACATCTATAAGTTATAGATAGGTCAAGTTGTGTTTTAGCTTTTTATATAAAACATAAACATTAAGAATTTAGACAGATTTGTATTGATGGTCGTGGCTGGTATTTCAATCACCATCAAAAACTATTTTATAATCTTCAAAAAACGTCCCTATACTTTAGGGCCCACATCTAACATAACCATGCATGTAGTATAGCGAGGACGTCTTATAGTTCACACCACATGGGGGAGGAGAACATATAATTCTTGCAATAACTTTAATATTGTATAAGGGGGACTGGGGGAGTCATGTATGATGTATGTAGTACACCAAGAGACCAAGTATCAGACACATAAACTTGGTTAACAATTTCCATTACAATAATGTTCTGGAGTTTGAAATTGCCAGGGTCAAATTCACCCCAAGGTCAAAGAATTATAGTACATTTCAAGACAAAAGGAGGGATATGAGGTTCCAAGACAAACAATTCAATATTTAAGATTTTGACGTGCGTCACATACTAAAGCTTTACACATCTGGTGAAGTCATATTGTATTTCTGCTTTAAATGCCATTCAATTATTTTGAGATAGAACATTCAAACATGTGATAAGAATAAATTAAACCACTCCCAGAAGATTAGATTAGTACAGGGAGTTGTTCCAGTCAGCGTGACATTGTTGGCTTTTCATTGTGATTTGGCATCGACAAGTTTATAATGGTAAACAAAAATGTTAATACTTTCTCCATTCTTGTAGTGTACCTTCACTCCATTCTGAAGAACCACACTGCACATGCTTGTGATGGAGACACCCTAACTATGAAGTGTCCTTCTCAAACTTCTGTGGCTGTTCTGTCAGCATTCTATGGACGTCGTGTACCAAGCAATCATTTATGTCCTTCACCTAACACAAACATAACCAAGGAGGAAAATATTGACTGCATTTCGACAATTGCTATGGAGGTACAAGACTGTAAGGACTTTTTTTACACCCCCCCCGTCTCTTAGTTTTGAACAAGTTGTAGCTCACTACCAACTTATTTTGTGAGCTACAACCTATTAAAAACAATAAGACTAGGGGGTGTTTAAAAATGGTATGAGTCAATGGGATATTCTTCTTGACTTCGGTTTCATTACTTAATAAATGTGTATAGCATTTAGAAAGAAATTGTAATTTTTAGAAGTTATCCTCACATTACAAACTGTCTTGTACAAACTGTACAAATACTGTCTTAAAAAGGTTACCTAATATCGGCAATGAGTATATCATTCCGTTATTTAAAATTAATGTGGTATGCATGATTTCTTGGTCATACTTCTTTATTTTGTTATGCAGAAAGTATTATCAGAATGTCAGGATCAACGTTCTTGTCAGATTCCGGCCATTAGCCCTGTGTTTGGACCAGATCCCTGTCCCCTCACCAGCAAGTACCTACTAGTATCCTATAAATGCCGCCCAGGTAAAAGCTTGAAATTGTATATTTTAGATTCTGTATCTGATTACATTGGTTTAAATTGATCAACTGTAGTGCATTAAGCCCCCCTCCCCCCCCCTCTCTCTCTCTCTCGCAGAGCACCACCGTACTAGGCTGGTGTGTGAAAATGAGCGTCTGCGCCTAGTGTGTAAGAATGACACTGTCCTAGCTATCTACTCTGCTTCATTTGGACACCTGATGCATGGGAGTCCCAACTGCCCAGAGGAAACAGCACCACATTCTGACATTGGTCTGATCCACCAGACTTGAGTGCAACCATAGGGATAAAACAATGAGTATTATATAAGCATAAAAAAGTAATACTGTGCTTTTATGAAATGTTATGTGTTAAGTTACTTTATAGACAAGATATGGCTTTTGAATGATGCTACTGCATAAAAAGAGGCTATAATATTTCAATAGTGAATGTTTGGTTTAGCAGAATGTCTGTCGCCTTCGGCCCTGAGAAAGGTGTCTCGGAGGTGTCATGGAAAGGCTAACTGCTCAGTGTTTGCAGACATTCAGAGTTTTGGGGACCCATGCTTCCCTGGAACCCGGATGCATCTGCGAGTGTCCTACACATGTGGTGAGTAACAGTACACAGTAGGATGTGGTGACGGTTGCTGTTAGAGCAGCGTAAGTTGACTTGACTTTGTCATATTAAGCAATATCTCATTTAGCAATTTGTTTAATAGTTCCTAGATATCTCTTGGAGGATGTGGGGCGTGGGTCAACCGACCCTTTCTTGATCTCAGACTACACACATGGTAAGAGATAATCTCTATGGTTTGTTTTATTAACAAATTTTTGTTCCAAACAACTTTAAAAAGACACTGCTATAAAGCGCTGCTCCATGAAGACTTTCATTGGCTACTGAGCATAGCGCACTCTCATCTGCAGGAGGATGGTACACTGGCCCCATTTCCAGGCCTCAAAATGTGCTTTTTACGAATTCACTGGAAATCTTTGACAAAATACTGGGTATGTTTATATTGCCGGATGTGGATTTCAAGTTAAGGGGTCTGCTGATTTGCAATGTAGTCAAATATTCAGTGTCAAGACATACACCAAATATATAAAAGCAACTTAAAACCAAAACTCTTGATGAAAAAGTAAACTGAAGCTAGATTTACCCCAACAATGAATCTTTTCCCTCCAGGTCTCCCAGAGAGAGTAGCTCTGTACTTCGTCTCCGGTATCTGTGCTGGCTTGGTCTTCCTGCTTTGTCTGTTTGGTCTGCGCTCCACAGTCGTGAGGGACGTTAAAGACCTGGTGTCAGAGATTGGTGAGGAGCTGAAAGCTTCTCGCAGGCAACGCCGGGAACTCATGGAGGACCTCTATGACGATGACACCTCAGATGCCTCCTCATTCCGCCGCCTCACACAATCCTACCGCACAGCGGACATACTAAGTCCATCCATAATGAGTGTGGAGATGGTGGAGCGTGAAGTGGAAAGGGAAAAGGAATTGCCCAACGGAGACATCTGGCCGCATCGGAACTCCAGTCCCTATGCCATTCATAAGATCAAGGTCTGCAGTGCCTAATTAATTCAGTTGATAAATAAGAGAACTGATAAGAAATGTGGCCTTTCCAATTTCTCACCACAGTATGACCGAGATGCTGTTTATAAAGGTCAAGAATAAGGGTGCCTTGAGCTATATATGGGGCTCCAAAATGGTTTGGGTATTGGCCTATTGTGGATTACCTTGTGAAGAATGGAGCCCACAATTTGTGACACAACTCATGACCATGGGAATCTGTAATTATCTCAGTTTATTTATACAGAACATTGATTGTAAGGGCTAATAATATGTCTTTAACTTTAACTTGTGTTACTTGTGTTAGTAATATGTCGGACAGCTTAGATTATCAGTAGCATGTTTGCAAAACTTTGATGATACAAATAAAACTGCTAGCACATGACGCTCAAGTTCGTTCATATCACATCCTATTTGATGTAATTTCCCTTGTTTTTGCCATGCATTAACTTGCCCAGCTGGATTTAAAGGATTTTGGAATGACTTTTGTTATATAAAAGATTTACTCGTTAACAAGGCAGTTTTCCTACAGCGTCTGTACTGCAAACTATGTTTTGCGCCATTATGCAAAGCTCACAGATGGCGGCGCTCTCTCCAGCTTCTTACCAACTCATCTAAGAAGATGGGAGGGCTGAATGCAGACTGCAGAGCAGAACTCCACCTACTTCTTTTTGCGGTTACGGAACATGAATGCCTTCGCTACTGTTCACAGCCTTAAGATAGCCTAGCTTGCTAACGCGTCTCTAGCGGTAGGGGCCTGGCCAAGTCCCGGCTGGTTTTTGGTGAAACTGTAGCTTTGTTTGGGCTACACTGATCACACAGCTGTAACGTTAGACTGGTTGTAGTGGTAGCATTTAGAAGCAGAATTACCACCTGAATACTTTCGAATTGAGGAAGATATTAAGATCAGACGTCGTAACACAACAAGATTTCCGTCAGAAGATAAAAACGAACGCTCATAGTACCAGTATGCTAACTAGCTAGTACTTACTACGTGGTCTGGCAGTAGTACTACTAGCAGTGCCACAGCAGCACAGCAGCAGCAGCTCCCCACCCTGCAGGGCAGAACGCCGGTGACACAGTCAGCTGTTACCCGGAAGGCTGTGCCTGGGTTAGCATTTAACTTCAGCTGCCTAATGTTAGCTTGCTAGCTCGGCTCAGCTGTCAATGCTGTAGCAATAACACGTTAAATAACGCTGTGTAACAACCTGTTTTCATATTTGAACGTTACTCGGAGTCATAATGGATTCATCTTCGGCCTTTGGAATAAGTGACGAGCAATGTTTGGGAATATCCTTTGTATAATGTGCTTTGACTATTTTTGTTTGTTTTGATGGCTAGCGTGCTACCTTTAGCATCATGCAAACAAGTCTAAACTTGTAAGCTACTTTCATGTTTTATCTTATGTCAGCTTGAATTTCTGAAAACTTGTTTGGTTTGCCTAGAACTAACGTTGATTAGTTGCTTCTTTGTTCAGCTTAAGTACAGCATTTCAGGTAGAGCTAGATAACTAGCTAGACTTCGAGACTAACCAGCGTTATTATTGGTATAACGTATACTCACGCTGACACCACATTCTTGAATCTTACTGACAACAACTATGCATTCAATTCTAACCCACTACTCTCTACGTCAACTACTTCTTACTACACAGACATTATTTCAGGTTAACAAACAATGGAAAGAATTATGCTTAAGTAAATATTCTTGAGCCAACAAACTGATTTTAAAACGTCACTGGTAGATACAATGGCTTAAAAAGGCCTTGTGGCTAGTTAGACCTGATGCATTGTCTAGTCATCTAGTTTGTTTGTTAATGTTATTATACTGATGATTCCTTGACTGTGCCTCTCACACTGTAAAAGGACAGGAACTGAGATCTGGCCATAGGGAGCCTAGACTACTTTCACTGATTGAGCGCTCTGGAGAGTTTAAGTAAGTATTTGAAAATATGTCCTAACAGAGTCACTTTAGGGTGACAACCATTGACCTATAGGTGATGTTCAATCTTTACATTGAAAGGTGCATCAAATAAATATGTCTTATCAAATTAAAATGTTATTATGATCATATAATGGACTTTGGCTTCCATTGTGCCATGCATTCAGGTGCTAGATGAATACAACCTTAGATGAGACAGTGTTTAAAAAAAAATAACCTAGGCCCTTTGCATTGGCTGAAGATAAGTACCCGTTTCAGCTCAGCACATGCTCAATGTTCATTTATTCTTTTCGTTATGGTTATTCCATAGTTACTGAGCAGCTCTGTAACTCTTATGTCGACTATACTAACTCCTTGTAAGAGAGAGAGAGAGAGAGAGAGAGAGAGAAAAAAAGAGATTGAGTTTCTTCAGGGCCAGCCAGTGCGTTGCCCATTATCCTGAATTCCACCACCATGTCCCAGACTAATAAGACTCACATGAGTACCCAAACTCCCTGCTAGACCAACTCCATTCAAATGGTTGAGTCCGGATTGTTTATCTATGCTAAGCGAGTATGATCGCTCTAATAGTCATTATGGCCTGTGGATGGAACCATGTCTCAGGGTTAACTTCTAGCTGTTGCAGTCTATACATTCAAGGCTATGACACCATTACAATTAACTAACTCACATTTCCATGGTTTATACTGTGTCCTTATGGTTTGAAGATGTTTGAAAACAGATGTTAATCTTTTACCCAAATACATGGTTTGATATGGTAAAAATATGTTTTTCTTTAATGGAAAATATGTGATAGGATACTTGAATTGTGTGTGCAGAAAAGGTTTTCTCATAGCTAGAATAGGGCTTTGTTTCCTGGTGTAGCTGTAGACTTAAGACAGTTTCAACATCCATGGAAGTGCCTCTGACATAGTCAGTGAAGCAGGGATGAATCATTTGAAATACCACTACTTGATTAGTCAGATTTCTTGTTATGTAAAAAGGAAGTGCAGACATGTAGTGCAGAAGTTGATGCTTTTGCCATGGCTGCTGCAAAGTCAATGTTTGGGCTTGAAATGCAACCTTCATTACCTTCTGCATCACTTATCTGATGCTGATCCACTTGAGTTAAGATCAGGCCATGTATTGTGATCAACTCAAACTTTTTTTTTTAGGTTGGGTGTTTTGGCCAATCCAGATTCTGTTGTGTCCAGTCCCGTACCTCAGCTGTCAATTCCCATCAATAGTATTTTCCAGATAGTGAAAGGTAAATCCTCTTTATCATAACCTAAGGAAGTCACCCTTATCTATACATATCTAATTATTACTCAACTATTCCAAACCATGTCTTTTGACTTTTTGAAATATCACACAAGATTATTGTAATAACACAAGACATGTGTATAAAGCCCTTGCTGATTGAAAGCCTGGTATTTTCAGGGTTATAGATTGAGGGTGAAAGTGCGTTTTGCATTTCCTTTCAACTCAACTGACCAGATTTAAAAGTCAACTTTTAATAATTAGAGCCTATTAAAACTCCTTAGATAAGATGACTCCCATCATGGAATTTGAACTGGTTGCCTGCTATGTCATATCTCTCGCTTTCACTTTGTTTCAGAAGCTGAAGAGGCTCTTCTCATTGACTTCCCAGTAGATGGTAAGTAAACCTCCATCTTCCTCCACACCTTATTAGTGCTTCACAGTTTTAAATCTAAATCCAACAATGGTGTATGTAGGAGCTATACACACTGTACCTGTCAAAGGTTTGGACACACTTTCCCATTGAAGTGAATAGGAAAGTGTGTCCAAACTTTTGACTGGTACTGTATCTGTTTGTCACTATTTTTGCTTTGTGCACCATTAACTATAAAATTCAGAGGTGCCCCTGCTAGCTGTCATCACTGACAAAGACAATATAAATGCTGAGTTGAATACTAGAAAAACTTTAGCAATGCAAAAATTAAAACAGGAGAGCATTTCTAAGAGATTGAATTAGAAAAGAAATAACATTTGGCTACATTCTTTAGAACATTCTTAGAGCCAAGTTCCAGTCTGCGTCTTTATTTAGTAGCAAAAGTCGGTCATGAGTTGCCTGGGAGCATGCTGACTTGGTTCACTGTGGTTAAATCACTGTTCTTCTCATTGTAAAGACAGAGTAGACATTTTTATGGGTATGCATGCTCTATTGCCGACATAGACATTCAGTGTGTGTGTGTGTGTGTGTGTGTGTGTGTGTGCGTGCGTGCGTGTGTGTGTGTGTGTGTGTGCGCGCGTGCTGCACCGTTCCCACACAGCCTACGTAAGGATACGAGTCAGAGGAGAGGGAGCCCCAGAACTGTTGTTGGAGTTGCAGGACGATGAACGCAGCCAGAAGTTCCTCTACCAGGTGAAGAGAGCCCAACAACAAGGTGAGGCTTAGACATACACCGCTCTACTACCAGCACTTCGTAGCAGCCTTCCTGCCGCATATATTATTCATTCACTCATCCAACATTTATCTACCCAGGGTGGCTTACAGTGCTCCCTGATTTGCCATGTCCTCTCTCTGCCATGCACACTGCTGGAAACTTTCCTCCAGCTATGTTTGAGGTCAAATGCACCTTTGAAGGTGACGGGACAGGTCACTGAATCCAGAGTATGTACCTGCAGTCCTCTGTTGGTGTTCTGTTTTTAGTCTCCCGTAGACTGGTGTTTTGATTTAGTCGTTGTGGTTGGTGACCCCCTCTTTGGAATTTCTTAAAAGAAAAAGTTATGGGCGATAGGTATTGGTATTGTAGTTCAAAAACAAATGCGATGTGTTGATGTTTTTCAATTCAAGATATCTCAGTTTTCACAAGCTATGAAGGGTTAGGATGTCTGAATAGAGACCTATTTCCTAGAGGTCTTAACCAGTTCTAGCCAATTCAAGCTGACAATGAAACTTGTCAAACTCGTTTGACCATTATTACTAGCGCCTTGCTTTGAGTCATTGGTTAATGATTGGGGATGTTGTAACAATGAGGTCACAGTGCATTTTGAATTATACGACACCATTTGTAAGGCGCTCCAGAGCAAATACCACCCTTTTTTATTGTTGCTTAGTAAGAGGCCTACACTGTTCTGTGGGTGTTGCTCAACTCTTGTCATGCCCTTTGTTTGCATTGAAACTATCAATAGAAACAGGATAGGAAGGCTCATAATACAGCAATGTTTTCTAAGGGAGTGTAATCTTATCACACTAGTTCATTTGAGGAAGCAATGTTGCGACCATATTATGCACCGTCAACTGTACTTGTTACGTTTGGTTGTGGATAGCTGTTTATCATGAGTAGAAACGTACCTATGCATAGATGACATGTTATGAACGTTATGTGTATGTTTGTTTTATATATATATATATATATACATATATATATGATATATGATCAAGATGTGTGTACATTTCATTATTTTAGTTGAATCCAAAATTTCACTTCCTATAGCGATGGAGTTTGTCGCACCAGTTCCCCTTCAGGTACCTGCCCCTGTGCGGCCCCAGAGGGGGCTGAAGGCAGCAAACCCCCCCATACCCACCAGTGCAGTGACTCCAAACAAATACCACAGCACATCAGCGAATCAGGCAGCGACAGGTATGCAGGTTTCGAAGGTATTGTCTACATATAATGACAAAACAGAGTGAGGTTATAATCACAATCTCTGTATTTTCAACAGGCAAACCGGACCTTCCAAACTCTCTCGCCTCAGACTTTGGCTTTGAGGACAAATTTAACAGCTCCCTCAAGGTGGAAGAGAAGAAGAACCAGCAGAATCGCATCGTAGCCCCCAGGGAACCGCCCCCTGTGCCCCCACTGCCTCCTCGCAAAGCCTCCCAAGCTCCGTCTAACCCAGTGCCCCCTGTTCCCATGCCTAGAGACAGAGCTCCCTCCATACAGAACAAAGACAGCTCCTTCATCACTCCTGCTAAACCAGAGTGAGTGTTCGCCTCCCACCACAGTGTCTGTGTATATACTGTAGTCTCTGGAGGGACGAGGCTTTCAAAGGATTTTACTGCCTTCCATTAAACGTTTATTTGTTGTAAATTTGGGAACTTTGAGTGACCGGGTTCTTTCCACTGTGTTTTCGAATAGGTAACTTTGGTCTTAGTTTTCCACTTTCTGTCCCTGCAGGTATCGATCGACCGTTGATCGTTTAGACAGGTCTCCTTCATGGAGTGACAGCCCCACCACCAACACCCTGAGGTTCTCCACTCAGGCTGGCCAGAGAGAGTACCTCATCAAACACCACCTCACTAAAAAGGAGAAGGAATACGTGGACATTCAGAACTTCAAGTGAGAAAACACCTTTTTTCCACATCATCGTGAGACCCCCGGCCATTTATAAGCACAAGCCTGAGTTGAGTTGTGGTTATTTCAGGTTCTTCACAGGAACATGGAACGTGAATGGCCAGTCCCCAGACAGCAGCCTAAAGCCCTGGCTGTGTTGTGACCCAGAACCTCCTGATGTCTACGCTCTAGGGTCAGTGGGACCATATTTGTAGGCCTCTATAGTATAGAATCTTTAGCTATTTATTTTAATGAATAATTGTGAAATTGTATTATATTTTGTGATTTACTCACAATGTTATTAATTACAAAAGGTTGTCACTATTGGGGTGGTCAGGGGCTCTGTAAAAAGGATCCTTAAAATGACTTAAAATGCCTGTTGTTGTTGTGGTTGCTGTAGTTTTCAGGAGCTGGACCTTAGCAAAGAGGCCTTTTTCTACCTCGACTCTTCCAAGGAGCAACTGTGGGTGGAGGCTGTGGAGAAAAGCCTGCACCCTAAAGCCAGATACAAGAGGGTGACTTTGCTTTGTCTTGTTAGTTTTCTTAGCTTGTAGAGGATCTTTCAAGGATACGCTGGCCTTACTGTTGTCAAATCAGTACATAAGCATGCAGATGTGTTGGCTTGTGGGACAGAGCATGACATATCAGAGTTGAATGTTGTCCTCAATGGATGTCTTTGTGTTGGCAGGTCCAGGTCATCCGACTTGTAGGCATGATGCTGGTGGTATTTGTTAATAAGATGCACAAAAGTCACATCAAAGAAGTGGCTGCCGAGCATGTGGGTACTGGCATCATGGGAAAAATGGTAAGAACAAGTCTTCCTCCACAAAGAATGTTATGTCTGCTATTCCCCCATTAATTGAACTTTTTTAATAGATTTATTTTTCATATATTTCACCTATATGTCAGCTATGTCTAGATTTTGATGATAGGATTACGTAAAGCACAAGTCATGTCTTGCCATGTTGCCTTAATCTACCAGCCACTTGTAAATGACTGTTTGAATGTATTATTTCCCTTCAGGGAAACAAAGGAGGCGTTGCGGTGAGGTTTGTTTTCCACAACACCAGCTTCTGCTTTGTCAACTCTCACCTGGCAGCGCACGTGGAAGACTTTGAGCGACGCAACCAGGACTACAAAGATATCTGTGCCCGCATGATATTCCACCTCCTGGACTACCCCCCGCTCAGCATAGTCAAACACGAGTAAGAACCTATTTACTACTGTGTCAAATGGAGCAGAGCGTCATTAAAGTCAAACATTTGTGCGTGTTCGCTGACTTGATCTTCTTGTTATGATAATTTTGTATCTTTCTGTATTCCAGTGTAGTTATTTGGCTTGGAGATTTAAACTACCGGCTGTCTTTGAACGATGCTGCCGAGGTGAAGCGACTTATCAGTCAAAATGAGCTTAAAGCGCTGCAAACATATGATCAGGTAAGGGAGGGTCATTTTAGATCTTTACATGAAGTATCCATATTCTTATCGTTGTATAGTAGACAATTTAGTTTGAGCTTATGTGTCCAAGTAACACGGTCTGTAAACTTTTGTAATGTTTCCTATGTTGGTTGGTGATGACCAGTTCCTTTCCTGTCTTCAAATAGCATGGCCATGTGTTTTCGTCTCATCCGATCACGTATTTGTCATCCTCCTCCATGTTTTACAAAGAGTATTTCTCTTTCTGTTTACAGCTGAATGTCCAGAGACAGACCAAGAGGGTCTTCACAGACTTTATGGAGGGGGAAATCGACTTCATCCCGACGTACAAGTATGACGCCAAAACGGACCGATGGGACTCAAGGTACAGCATTCCCATTGCTTTCCCTTCGTTACTCAAACTAAATATATATGGTACTAGACCTTAAAGGTTCAATGATTAGATGTGTGCGCAAGCATTCGGTACTCTACCCCCCATTTTCCAGAGTCATTGAACACATTTCCTAATTAAAGGGATGAGCATAGCTAATTAACTAAATATTTATCAAGTTTGGTGACCAGATTAATATAACCTCATCAGGCCTGTCTGTTTTTCGACTCAGAAATGAGTTGTAAACACATGCATTTTTATAATGCTTAATATTGTAGGCTGCACTGTTGGATCTTATTGTCGTGTCATATGCGGAGGTGCCTTAGGCAAAAATACCTGTGCATCTCATTCCAACCCAGCGCTACAATAGCTCTCAACAATGTATCAGTAGTCAGTGTGTACGATCGGCTATGTTTAGATTTTTTTAAGATGTGGTATGGCAGGAATAGGACTGTTAGCCATGCTCATTCATATTCCCATAATAATGTTTGACAGACAGTTTTATAGCATATATTGAGGTAGCTCTAATGATTTATGATATTTTTTTTAGACCACTTGGTTATTGATTTTGGTCACTCAAGTATAGTGAACTTGAAATGCCCAAACCGACCGAATTTATCCTAATTATGACTGTCTATGACTGACTGTATGTGTGTGTGTGTGTGTGTCCGTGTCCGCTCTACGCCTGGTGTTTCTGCAGTGGAAAGTGCCGTGTCCCAGCCTGGTGTGACAGGATCTTGTGGAGGGGCGGTAACATCAAGCAGCTCAAGTACCGGAGTCACATGGAGCTGCAGACCAGCGACCACAAGCCTGTCAGCTCCCTCTTCAGTGTTGGGGTAAGACGCTCTGCTGCCTCTCAATGCATGCTAAGTAAAAAAAAAAAAAAACGTATTTTAGGTATTCATGAAAACTAATAGTTGCATTCCTGATTACTATTGCAGGCATCCGTCCTGGGAGCCAGAATAATATACATTTTTTTTTTTTTTTTAAAGGTTAAGGTGGTAAATGAGCAACGCCACAAGAAGGTCTTTGAGGAGATTGTACGCAAGTTGGACAGAATGGAGAACGATTGCCTCCCATCTTTAACTCTTAGCCGTACAGATGTGAGCCTGGGAGGGAATTAAAAGCTTAGCACACCTACAACCATGCTTTGAAGTTGAATTCCCTGTCCTGTAATTGTCTGCCTCATTTATCACCCTGCTAATAAGGCAGCCATTTTATCTATGTGTTCTCAGTTGATGTTTTTAGTTAGTCTACATTTTGTAGTATTTTTAATAATGCTTAAAATAGGCAAGTCACTGGTTTGAAATTATAGTGCACTACTTTACCAGGGAATTCAACTGTCCTCTTCTCTAGTATTAAAACCTTTTTTTTTTTCTTAAATGCAAATTGCTTGTCTCCTCTCCTAAACAATTTTTACCTCCACTCCTCAGTTTACCTTTGAAAATGTCAAGTTCCGTCAGCTGCAGAAAGAGCGCTTTGTGATCACCAACGACGGGCAGGTCCTCTGCTCCTTTGCCTTCATACCCAAGCTCAATGACTCGCAGTACTGCAAGTCCTGGCTCCGTGCTGAACCCAGCGATGGTTTCCTGGAGCCTAGTGAGTAAAGCTACTGTAATGTTGATTGTTATTCGTGACGTCCTCACACCTCGGCTCCAATACACTTATTCCCTCCACAGATGAGACACTGGAGATCTGCCTGGAGGTGTATGTCAGTAAAGACTCTGTCACCCTGCTCAACTCTGGGCAGGACTCTATCGAGGACATCCTGGTGCTCCACCTGGACCGGGGCAAAGACTTCTTCATCACCATCTCGGGAAACTACCTACCCAGCTGCTTTGGCACCTCACTGGTCACCCTGTGTCGCATGAAGAAGCCCATCCGAGAGATCCCTGTCACCAAGCTCATTGACCTGGTAAGGCTCCACTCACTCACTGTGTGCTGCAAGGAAACATATGGCTGCCTAACCTCTCGGCTAATTCAATGTGTATTAGACATCATAGACTGCAAGGAAAAATATGGCTGTCACTAATGCTTCGGTAGACAAACAGCCACTGCTTTTTCGTACCTTTCGTTTACTTCAACCAAAGGTTTGGGTTTCTGGTAACCTTGCTTAATTTTCCCTGCTGACCACGGCAAGAAGACAACTGAGCCTAATAGATCTGTTCAGTCTTTTCTAGCACATTGTTCAGGGTTCCCATGGGTCCTTGAAATCCTTGAAAGTTTGTGAAAATAGACATTAAAGCAGCTATAGGCAACTTTTATATATTAACGTATTAATACATTTCTTCTAATAGCACACTGTAATGTCTATGGGAGAAAAATCGTGGTTCAGATCAGTCGTCTTGAAGTCTCAATATTTAACACAAATTCTGTCTGCCACTGGGTACGAGTCTCTTGCAGCTTTAATAGACATGGGTCGTTGAAAGTGCTTGAATTTATTTATATATTGTGTAAGAATAGAAATAGAATTTTTTTAAATTTTTTGTTCTTAATGTTAGGAAATAGGCTACTGTCTGCATGTGTGTCTCCGCAGTTGCGTCATTGTTTCATGCATCACCTGCCTAGAGAAAGTGTGACGATTACATGCATGCATGAGTAATCAAAGTCGAATGATGCAGGTTCAATTGTTGGGTTCTTGAATTTTAGGGAATTGGGCCTGGAAAGTCCTGGAATTTGATGTTTAAGAAGATGTGGGAACCCTGAGTGTTTCATCCAGGTTCTTGTGTGTCCTTTTCTGAACTCGATACCAGCGAGGAGACACTTTAGGGGCTTCCTCTGGAGATATTCAGACGAGGCCTTTTTGACGAGCAGAGTATGACTAATTTGTATTTAAATAGGGAACTTGCAGTCTGTTTACCATACTCTATATGTCATGGGGTTTCCTGAAGGGTAGGAAGAATTGACTAAGGTCGCTACTCTGGCTTCACTATAACCTATTTTTACTGATATTTCCTGCACAGTTTTGACAGCTGCCTGTCTATCTAACAGGGTTTCCATTTTCTGTCTTTATCTCTGCTTTGCAAGTAGAATACTCAAATGTTTCCATGAGAGGAACAATCCATTGCTTCTGTGTAATTTAACAGTTTGGGGTAACAATTATTAGTGGGAGCGTGATACAATACACTAGCGGTCTTCTTTTCTTTTGATCCATGATGATAAATACAGTATATATATATATAATATATACTATATACTATATAGCGTACTCTCTTCTCCATGTTTCTCTTCATTGCCTCTCATTCTCGCCTTGATCATTCCTTTCCAACTCTTTACTCTGGGTGCGTGCTGCTTGGTGATCAGGGAGAGGACAGCTTCACAGATCAGGTAAAGTCTTCAGTGTGTTGTCGATCAGTGTCCAACCTTTTTGAGGTGGAAAAGGCCATCCCTGGTTAAACGACCAGTTGTAACTTGTCTAGAGCCAGGGTGGCCTCTTCCTGCCATTTTAGGAGCACAGTGTTCACCCCAAGATGATGTATTATATGTTTCTACAATATTATATGTTCCACATTTTGGTATAGGCAATGACTGAGATGGATAACCCTAACGCAGTCAATGAGCAGATAATAATAATATTGTCATAGTAGTGTTGCATGAAGACAAGGAGAGACAGTGATCTAATCACACACACATACTGGTGGGGGTGTAACGGTTCACAAAATCCTCGGTTTGATTTGTTACGTTTTTTCCGCATGGTTTGATGACGTTTCTGTACTGCAACATTTAAAAAAAATATATAAATTAATTTAAAGCTAAGGGATCATTGATGAAGAAAGTAGTAGTGTAGAACATTCACAAACATTCAGCAGTTTGGAGCTGCTAAATGCTGCAGGTAGACGGCGTTGACGAATGCTTCTTCCTTGCTCCAGTGATTTGTAGGCTGGTATGATTTTACTTTAAATGACGAATTGCTACTGACAAATTTGGCATTCCTTAACCAATGCTTGCGTAATGTCAATATTTCATCAGCAAGTTTCTGCCCATCATTGTTACAACTCACTGGAAAGCCATTACCATAATGTTCCAGAAATGTAGACTTAAGCCAACGGAAGCAGGACTCTGTGCTCGCTCTGCCTGGTTTTGTGCACTCGCTAACGGTGGGAGCGTGTGTATGTTTCCTCAGCACCTATGTTTTTATACCCTCGTCTGAATTAAGCCCTAATTAACTACAGCTTAAAAGTTTGCATATTTGTTCAGTACACATGCTGACTCAACGGATTTGGCGGTACCGAACAGCTTTGGATTAATCCATGAACCTTTACATCCCTACTCCCTGGCTACTCTTAACCCTTAAGGAAAATTTCACAGCAGGTCACCCTCACGGCATAACCCGGTTGATGACCTGAATGGAGGATTTTGGGTAACACTGAGGTCTGTTACAGAGCTACTCATATTAAGCTTTCATATCTGTGAAACCCACAAGTGAATAAAAGTGGTGTGGATCATACAATAAAACTAGATGTACACTTATAGTGTCACATGTACTTAATCAAACTGTTCACTCTGGTTTTATGTAGCTGTGTTCAGTAACCCAGTATGCCTTTTTATCTTGGGCTAGTCGCAACACTTTACATAACCAGGCCCCTAAGGGAGAGGAGAAGCACTAATGGTGCTCTCAAAGTCTTTATATTCCAGAGTTATTAGATCAGATCTGTAGAGTTTCACTGTGATCCAATCAGGTCTACACCCATTTTCTCTGTGTGTGCGTGTGTGGGTGCGTGCATGCGTGCTTCCGTGCGTGGCTGTGTGTGTGCATACAATTGTGTTTATCTCAAACTACATCAATAGAGAATATTTTTGGCTCACTCTCAGAGATCAATTCGGAGGGACTAAAATAATGTGATATTCGAGTCTCTGTTAGGTACTTGGACAGGAGCCATTCTACCTACGTAGGGGATCAGGCTTTTTGTGTTAGCCCTAGTCTCTAGGTCCTAGTAGACTAAATATACCAATCATATAATTTCTCTGGTATTATCTATCACATGGAATGCATTACAGATATGTTTTTCCTATCAGCCGTTGCCATTTCTAACTTTTCGATAAGTATTTTTCTCTTTTCATTTTGATATGCTCGACATGCAAACCTGACTGTTCTTGTAATGTGTTCTGTCAGGAAACGTCCAAGGTGAGCTTCTTGATGGTGGACGGTGCCGGAAACGAGGACAAGCCCCTAAAGATCCCTAAGGAGATCTGGCTACTGGTCAACCATCTCTTCACCAAGTCCTGCCAACAGGTAAGATCAGGCTTGTCGTTGGTAAGCTTACGTAACCTCCGACTGATTTGGCAGAGGCAGAGTCCTCTTGTTATTTTTGGCCCAACCTACCTTACAGCCCGCTCCTGTCCCTTTTCCAGGAGGACCTGTTCCTGACCCCGGGGCTGCAGGAGGAGCTGCAGAGTATCTTCGACTGCCTGGACACTAGCATTCCAGATTCCATCCGTATCCTTGTTCAAATGTCTCCTCCATCCCAGACTCCCCTAAACCCAGACACAACCAGTGAAATGCCTCACAGCAGATGAGTTACCGAGCCATACGTGGGACTTTGTGAAGGCACAAAATTTCACTCCGAGAACATGAAACGCATTCAGCTGATCGAGTCATTACATGAGGTTTTGCGTTTACATGTGATGATTAGCATCGCGTTTCGTTTTCCATGTATGGCTTCTGCTGACACAGAGATCACACACCTTCTTGAGACACAATTGCACACAACTGCCCCAAGCCCTGCCTGTCTATTCCCTAACTATGGGGGTGTAGCTGGTTGTAACCACTCGGTGGCCGAGGCCCTGCTGATCTTCCTGGAGGCCCTGCCCGAGCCGGTGGTGTGCTACGAGCTCTACCAGCGCTGCTTGGAGTGCTCCCACGACAGCCGCCTCTGCAAACAGGTGCTCAGTCTAACCCTGGCCTACATCCTCAACCCATCTCTGATCAATCCCATGCAACATGCAATACCTCTGCCGCTGTTTTTTTATGTGTCTTGTTTACAACCTTGCACCATGGTCATTGAATCATTCACGTTGCGGATCATCATTTTAGACAATACGCCTTGGTCGATAGCGTCTTACTTCATGTGATGCACATCAAAGTGTTGAAACCTGACTGCTATCCGTTTGCGATCGACAGTTGATCTCCCAGCTGCCCCGGGCTCACCGCAACGTGTTCCGCTACCTGATGGCCTTCCTGAAGGAGCTGCTCAAGCACTCCCTTCAAAACAACCTCACTGCCAGTCTCATAGGCAAGCTTTGTCTATAAATGGTTCACTTTTTTTATCTTTGTATTTGAAAAACTTCTGTTAAAAATGCCCTCAGCCAGACGGTCGAACAGAGAATGCAATGAAACATTTAGATTCAATTCTCAATTGATTTGATGATTTTAGCTTTTTACTATGCCACATCTGATCTCTCATTACCCTTTTTCCAGCTACCCTGTTTGCCAGCCTTCTCATCCGCCCTCCTCCTAACCTGGTTAGGCGACAGAGCCCACCGGACCGACAGAGATCCATCGACTTCATCCTGGGGTTCCTCATGGCTGGGGACGAGGAGTGAAGGGTGGTCAAGGAGTTTATTTAGCAAATCACACAGAATTAAGGAAACACTGTTGGTTTGAACTGGGTGTGACTCTCCTAATGCATTCAGTATATGGGCCAGCCACGGTACAACAGTGCGTGTTAAACCCTCTCTTTCACCGATCCCTAATAGTGGTACCTCATACCTCACCACGCTGCGCTCACTCAAGCCACCAGTTCCCTGCTTTTAAAGTAAAGCTGATGTGTTGGGGTTGGACGCGTTTGAAGTAAAATTCAGGACGGAGGCTTATTTACTTTTTTTTCTGACCCGGAGGGTCTCGGCATTCCGTCTGTGATGTGTCAGTGTCCAAACTGATCCCCATCAACTTAACCGCACCTTACTGTAGGTGTTGAATGCCAAAAACATATCCCCTCTAGCAGAGCTCCATGAATGTAAGAAAGATATAATGCTAAGAGATTCATTCTCTTATTACACTAAAAAAAGGAATTACAGACAGCCCTCCAGGAGCATATTACTGCATCTGCTTGATGGAACTACTTGATGGACATTTCAGGAGGATCTTCTTCTCTCCGAAAATATATATCTCGACAATCGGACACTTAGGACCAGTCAGACCTTGGTGACAATAGTGGGAGATATTGGAATTGTCAGTAGCCATCACCACTGTAGAAATATAATGTTATTTATATATTTTTTTCTTTAAACAGCTTATGCATCATCTTTATAGTTTTCCCCCCTCCTCCTAATTCTAGTGTACTTTCAACGACCCTCATCTATTTTTAAGAGACCGTTTTGGACATTTTACAAAATCTCATGGTTGACTAACACCACTTGCTTTTATTATTGTTGTACGTTTATAGCTGTTAATGTGTGCTGTGATTGAATGTCACTTAAACTGTACGCCTTAGGTGAAATTAAGCCAGTTTGTCCTTCAGAGCTACATCACAAGTCTCTTAACACACTAACTTGCAGGTCGATCAGAAAAGAGTAGAGTCATTCCATGAGGTCTTGATGTCTTAACTGTTGTAAAAGTATTCCAGTCTCCCTTGGCCTCAATGGGCGTTTGATTCTACTGTCCGTTGTTACTTTGATGGTGAGAATATGTGTTCTTGTACCCATGGAACATCTATGTTTGTCATGCAGTTGGCTCTATAAATGTAAATGTGTTTCTGTGTTTGTTTACAGGTTTTCCTTCCCTTTTCTGTCATGCGATCTCTATTTTGAGCCATTAAGAGGATTGGGCGCCTTGTGTTTCTTTTGGGGGATTCAACTCGACAGTTGCATTACATAAGTTCAAGTTAAACTGGATTTAGCGATTACATTGCTCAGTGGGACGCATGGTTTTAGCCTACCGCATCTTTTAGGCGTCACAGGGAATTTATAGGTGTTGCAGAACGTGTTATGCAATGAAACAAGGAACTCTGTTCAATATGATCCTGTCAGCATCAAGTTCTTACTAATTGCATCTGTTACAGAAATATTGTCACCGATATTTGTGGTAGGAAAACAAATTGTGACGTCTGACAGTGAGCTGGCCAAATATTTACTTTGTCTCCTCACCAGGAATCTACACTACTGTTGTATAAATAGGTCCTGGCTTTAGTACAATAGAAAATGGAGTGAAAGTAGAACACAATCAACACATTATGTAAATCTGAAACCAGATTTTGGTTACGCTGTCGTTTGTTTGTCAGCTTATAGTTTAAATTAGGTTGTCCTAGTGTTATGCTTAAACTGCCTCATTTCCACCAGCAGAGTAGATTCCTGACATGGGAAAGGCTGGCATGATTCAGCGGTGGTCCATAGTTATAGCCTGAAGCTATTGCTGAGCTTTGCCAAAACATGACTGAGGCAGGAAAGAATCTTTAAACCTTTTAACTGAAGTTGAGTACATCTTGAGTGGCTGAATCAGAATCCCTTTTATTTGTCATAATACTTGGATGATCACTTGGATGATTTTTACATGCACAAGGCCACAATCCCAATAGTTTAAAAAGGTGTTCTGACACAATATCACCTACAACAGGACAGGACTCTGTACCACTTTTTACCTGGAAACTATGAATTCCAATTGTTGTCCTGCTTTGCTTTTAAATGGGGTTTTTTCTGTTCTTCTTGTCTGTTGTATTCATTTGTCTTTGTGCTCATGTACTGTTTAGTCTACTCTTCAATCATCTGATTGTCTTACAGTCTGTTATTGTAATTATGGTACATAACACAAAGGAAAGTTCGGACAACTGTTGTATTCAACTTTTCACTTATTTTCATACTTTTAATTTATTTAATGGAAATAAAACTAGGTACAAAGAGCTTTCGTTTCTGAGAACACCTTCTCTCAACAACCTTAGACAAATACAAAAAGCCGTTTTGTCTCTAGGCCTGATCACTAAGATACTATGTAGGGGGTGAAAGGAAACATGGGAGAGTTGTTATGGATGACTTAACAGATGTGTGTGCAATCCTCCATCACTGATGCTTGGTTCTATAGTTAGAATGCTCCAACGCATATGAGAGAACACTCGCCTGAATGCAACATTCTTGTCCTCTTCTACTATATAAAACCCAGCCTGGACTCACTGCCACCATTTGTCAGGCTGTTCCTCCCTTGTGGGTACTCTGCATTTGAGACCCCAATCCAAAGCCATGGCAATGCTCAGAGTGTCTTCCTACCGCAAGCTGTTTGAGCAGGAGCAGTGGGGTCGGAACGGAGGCTCCAGCGTGCAGTGTGCCGGGCAGTACCGGGCCGCGTCCAGGTCAGTGGTGCTCAATCTCAAAGAGACTCAGCACAATATTCCAGCCTAGGATTGTGTAGCTCTGTATCAACTGTAGATTCAAACACTGCATCCATGACGGTTAATTTAAAGAAAAATTACTTAGCATAGTAATGCAGTTTGTATGATATTTCAAAGAGATTTGTGAATATAGCATATAGCAGTCATTTAACTTCTTTTGTAACCTATGATATACTTTATATTTTAATACCTTGCATTTTAGATCTGTTTTTCTTAAATATCTTTATTGTTATTTAGGTGTGTTCAGGTTTATGAGATGTGTGCTTTGTTTAGACACTCCCTTATTGTACAAACACCTACATCTTGATGAATGATGTTCTTTAACGCTATCTTAATATGGGTTGGGCAGAAATGCAAGGAAGGATTCACTAATGCACACTAACATTCAAAACTTTAATCCAATTGTTTTGTTCAATTACATTACATTACATTACATATAATTGTTTTGTGCGACATGTTAAGTTATTTTTCAAAAGGAAATGTTTGGTTTGATTTATTAAAGAAAAAACCAAACATGGACCAATGCTTTAAAGCTATTTAAGCCACACCTTACTTTACACAAAGCCTTGCAGGGTGGGTCAGTTTTCTCCGGGCTTTGTGGCTGGCACTGAGCAGTGTGTCCTTCTCTCAGGGGTGCGACAGCTCATGAGTGTCATTGTGAGACTCCAGACTTTGCGGCTTCCACGCTACTCAACAAACAGGGCCTGAGTCGATATGCCCAAGAACGTACCATCATAGCTGCTCTCAATGACCGCCTGGCCAAACTCATTGAAATGGTGAGCCTTTGATGGACAGAGATGCGTTATCGTCTTATCAGTCAATCTTTGATGCCAGCATGTGCATATAATGTTATGAAAGTCTAACCATAATATTAGAAATCGTACACACAGTTTTATTCCATTGAAGACTTTGTGTCAAATAAATGTATTATAGTATTATTTAATTTATATAGTGCATTCAGACCCCTTTAATCTTTCCGCTTTTTACTACCTTACATCCTTAGTGTAAAATTGATACAATACATTTTTCTCATAAATCTAAGCACAGGCCCATAATGACAAAGCAAAAATAAGTTTGTCAAATGCTGTGCAAACTTATCCAAAAACAAATCGAAATATCACATTTACAGTATTCAGATCCTTTACTAAGTACTATGTTGAGGCAGCAATTGCAGCCTCAAGCCTTGAGTAGGATGCTAGAAGCTTGGCACACCCGCATTTGGGAAATGTCTCCCATTCTTTTATGCAGAGCCGCTCAAGCTCTGTCTAGTTGGGTGGGGGGCGTCGATGCACAGCTATTTTCAGGTCTCTCCGGAGATGTTCAATTCAAGTACGGGCTCTGGCTGGGCCACTCAAGGACATTCAGACATGTCCCAAAACCACTCCTGTGTTATCTTGGCGGTTTGCTTAGGGTTGTTGTCCTGTTGAAAGGTGAACCTTCGCCCCAGTCTGAGCACTCTGGGACAGGTTTTTATCAAATATATCTGTACTTTGCTCCATTAGTCTTTTCCTCAATCCTAACTAGTCTCCCAGTTCCTGCAGCAGATTAACATCCCCACAGCATGATGCTGCTGCCACCATGGTTCATCGTAGGGATGGTAATAGCCAAGTGATGAGCGGTGCCTGGTTTCTTCCAGACGTGATGCCTAGCATTCAGGCCAAAGAGTTCAATCTTGGTTTCATTAGATTAGAGAATCTAGTTTCTTATGGTTTGAGAGTCCGTTAAGTGCCTTTTGGCAAACTCCAAGCGGGCTGTATTGTGATTACTTATGTAGATGTGATATAAGTTAAATCTTTAAGAAATTTGCACCAATTAAAAAATTTTTTTGCGTTGTCATATTGGGTATTGTGTGTAAAATTGATGAGAAAAAAGAGAATATTTTCCATTTTTGAATAAGGCTGTAACAAAACAAAACGTGGAAAAAGTGAAGGCGTCTGATTACTTTCTGAATGTCATTATCAGTAAACACATTGCGCGGCATCCATGTTGTGTCTCTATGTCTTTTCAGGCCCGTTGTTTTGAGGAGGAGAATGAGTCTCTGGAGTGTCAGATAATGGAGCTGGAAGACAGGCAGAATGACCAGCAGGCTTCCTCTAGCTCCACCACCATTGCTGTCCCAGACTATAGCCTGGAAGCTGTGGTGGAGAGGCTACGGAAGGAGAGGGTAAAAACAGTGTGGAGTCTGTGTGTGACAGGGTGTCATCTATGTGTATATACATCCTGTTAATGGATAGTTGACAGCAAGGCTAACAGTGTGCTCTTACAGTCTTGCCCGGGGTCATCACCTTTTCGGCTCTGTGTGTTTTCTTGCAGGATGACATCCTGTGTGACAGCGAGGAGCTGAAGAGAGAGCTGGAGTGTCTGCATCAGGAGCATGAGAAGGTGGTTGAGCAGAGGACCTTCTTGCAACTTGAACGCCAGGACGTCGCTGAGGTAATCTTAACAATATTCACACCTCTCTGCTAAATGTTCGAGGTGCCCCTTTGGTCACGTTGAATGAGAATTAGCTACTCACCAATGTACATAAGCTTTATACGACCCTACTGATGCATAGTGACAGGTGACCTTTCTTACTGTGCTCCTTCCTTCATTCCGTCTTTCTTTCTCTCATTCCTGCTCTACTTCCTTTCTTCCATCCATGTATCCTTAAACCGATTATAGAACAGCTGCAAACATGACCTTTCCGGCGTTCTCAGGGAAGAAGGTTCAGTGCTGTCGTGATAATCTCTTTCCACCACTAGATGGCAGTATTACCATGCGATACTCATGCCCATCCAGTCTCTCCTTGCGGTTTGTCTCCTTCCAGAATATTTGTAAGAGGAACATTCGGCACAGCTGCTGTTCTATGGCTCTCTACCCAAAGGGTGTTGATCACCACCAGCGCCACAGGCTGGGACATTGGCCACAACGCAACCTGAGCCCCAGTCTTAACAAACCCTCAAACCCATCTACCCCACCACACATGTCAAAGGCCAACTCCTCCTGCCAAGCCCAGATGTAAAAGACACCATGTTTCCATGTATCGTCGTTCAGTCATACAGACATAATGCAGACAGTACACCATGCCATGTTAATGTGCTGGCTGGCAGGCTGGCCAAGCCCTCTGGTTGTCAATAGGAAGCAGCTGGAGAGTGTTTTGGTGGGAAAAGAGACAGAGATTGAGAGAAAGAGGGGAGGTTAAAGAAGGAGAATAAAATACAGATCAACACAGCTAAGCAGGCTGCTGTCCTCTACAACATGGAGTGGCAGACTGATTGACAGGACCCTGAGATGACACCGGGTGTAGATCCAACGTTGGCGCTCAATCAAACTCGGAACCGGAACGAGGGTGTGAGACGGAAGGGACAGAGCCAATCTGAGGGGGTTTTGTTCCCAGTACATAGACTGTGGTGAGGCTCTAGACCCGCTCCAAATACTGGCTTATGTTAGCCTGGAGATAACAGCCACACACACCGCCTGCCTTTACCGATGGCGTCCGTCAGGGGCCTCTGTGTGTGTCTGCCTGGCAGCAAAGTAAAGCTCCACAGCCCTACAACTGGAGCCTCTTTGCACGCATTTACATGCTAATGCAGGCACCCACAGTAATTCTATTCATCACCAATTAATCAGGCACTTAAAAAGGCTGGATGAGCTCAAAACCCCTGCTGGTCAATGGATTGGAAGACAAGGCTTTTGTATCTAATTAGCCCGTCTTCACCGTCGTTGTCCCCCTCCTCCTCCTCCACCCTCCCTCCTTCCTTCTCTGCATTGCAGTGTCTACCTGCTGCTTGGGGAAATAGGGTGTGTGTGATGGTACTAAGGGTGCTTCTTAGAGAAGGGGGGGGGGGGGGTGTTATGGGAGAGATTCTGTGACTGGTTATGAAGTCTTGACGCGACTCACTGCTGCCCCCTGCAGGCGGTGGATGTAGTGACTTCAGAGTGTCTGGCCCTGAGAGACCAGGTGGCCATCTATGAGGAGCAGCTGGCTAACATGGAGACACTGCATAACACGGTAAGAGTCTGTAGAGTTTCTTTATTGCCCTATTAAATATATAAATGGATTAAAGGCCTTGGATAGACTCTGGATGCAGCACTCTGGCGGCCCAGTGTTTGAGCTGTGTCCAGGAGGAGATGCCAGTGTGTCAACTTGTTGACCGGGTGAAGCCCAAAACAGGAAATGACCAGAAACTTACATAACTTTGAAAGTTTTATAGGGGTTGAGAGTGATCAACAGAAAATCTTTGATCTCAGCCATTTTTATATTGTGTGTTTTTTATAAATACATTATAGGAATGAGAGCAAATACACATATACGTATATGCAGGACTAACCCATGATGACAGAGACAAATTGTAGAGACCCTGGTCTCCTCGTCCCTCTGTAGCGGTTGCTAACCTCACCAGGAGTTGACAGACATGTCCTGCTATCGGATCCCAGACTACAGAGGCTGGAGAAACTCCATCACTCCATGCTTTTCTCAATGCAGCCACCGACCTGGCGTTTAACACACTCCCCGAGGGAATAGCTCGATAACTCACAGTCCGGGAAGTGTGATGGAATATCAAACGAATATTCCCAAAGTAAAACATTTTTTTGATTAACTGGTGTTCATTTACATTTACAAACACCTCATACTCCCTTGGCAGATTAGCCGGTAGTGTCCTCCTATGATGAATATATGGCGAGAATAAATAGGAATGTTAGAGCGTTAGAACCTGAGGATTTACATGTGTAAGTCTAAGTGTGTGTGTGTGTGTGTGTGTGTGTGTGTGTGTGTGTGTGTGTGTGTGTGTGTGTGTGTAGAGGCTTGAAGGTCTGGAGGAGCCTGTTGACGGGATGGCTGGAGCAGTGGTGGCTGTTGAATTCTGCAGCCCTGACATCACCCCTGCTTTGGATATCAAGCAGTACTACTGCCAGCTGGCTGAGAGTCTACAGGTTCAGTACAGGACAGGCACACCTTGTCTACCAACACGCATAAACTGTATTATTGATATTCTTGATGATGCATGTGAACATTCCTACCCAGACACCCAAGCACAAACCTGCACACAACACCTTCTGTAAGTCAACACACAGACAGACAGGCGGCCTGCAGCCCTGGCAAGACCCTGTCTACTGCCCCAACCAGAACGGAACCTGTCTGACCAGGTCTGCGAGTAAATCGGTGCTTTCCCACACCGCTACTGCCCCCCCCCCCGACACAACAGTGGGGACTAACCGGTGAGTCGGAGGTGCTGAACAGAACTCCTTTGTCTCCCCCCCCCCCCCCCAGCTGTGGCTTGCGTGTTATGGGCAGAGCGGTGGTCCATGGGGGTCAGCCTCCAGCTCCGGTGGGTCTGACCCTCTCAGGGTGGAGGATGTCGGCCCACCTCCTGCCCCCATTCGGAGGTCAAGGCTGTAATCAGACCGCTGGCCGCCTTCCCGGGCTACTCAGCGGCACCGAGCGAGTGTGTGCTGTAGTGTTCCTTCACTGGGACAGAGAGAGACTTTGAGTACCGACCAAAACGTGCTCTCACTTTTTCTCTGCATAGCTCTGCCACTTACTCTCTCTCTCTCTCTCTCTCTCTCTCTCCCTCCCATTCATGTCTTCATCAATATCTTCTTTCTCCCCTCATCCTCTTTCTCCCTTCAATTCTTTCGTCTCACCCTGCCAGCTGGACTGGGCCCTGTCTGTGTCTGGCCCCCATTATAGCTTCACAGGGTGCAATTGTCTCAATCCCAAAATGATTGAACCGTGGTGGTGATTGCTGGCTGACTCCTGCACACCTGTGGACCCTCGTGCCACTCATTTGATGTCTCATTTGTTCC
The DNA here is from genome assembly GCA_036023535.2 of Galaxias brevipinnis. Taxonomy (NCBI): domain Eukaryota; kingdom Metazoa; phylum Chordata; class Actinopteri; order Galaxiiformes; family Galaxiidae; genus Galaxias; species Galaxias brevipinnis. Next base: position 3,669 of record JAVQIZ010227160.1, on the reverse strand, counting down.
CCTTAATCAAGAATGTGGTCGGTAAGAGGGGCGCTTTGAAATCAGGGAGGATGCCAAGCTAAGGAGGACTTTGATTGCATTCCCACTAATCACTCAAAGTGCACTTTATAACCTAAAGGGACCTCTTATTGTCTAGCCAAGGTTGAGAACTGGAGATGGAAACATGTTTTATTGAGCTGCAGTACCATGTGCTTGAATAAGCATTCAAGTATGCCTTGAATATTCTGTTGGCAGCTCAATACCAAAGGGATGGCAGTGTAACGTGTGATGTTTACCCCCCTCCCCAGTACGAGTGTGGTGTGTTGTCCACTGCCGGGGTTGCTGTTGGCAGCAGAACACAGTTGGAGGTGGCAGGAGCAGCAGGTGCCGAGGTCAAAGACGCTGCCGGAATAACAGATCCCAACGAACTGAAGAAGCTGGTGAGTGACCTTTCACTCTTCTTTTTTTTAAACTTTTTTTCTTTCTTTTTTTTAACTGTTCACTCCTTCGTATTTTTCACATCCCATTGCTCTGTGCCGTTCCTGACTATTCCAGTACATTTCCTGCCTGTCTACTTTCCTTCCCCAAAATACACAAGGGCAAAATGAGCCCGCCACAGGCTGTGCATCCACCATCAGCCCTTAAATCAAATGTAACTGTGAAAACCAATGGTTTCCCACAGCAGGCAGTGGCGGGGGAGCGGCCTGTGAGTGACGGCGGCGAAGCAGAGTGGGGGGAGACCCTGCTGACCACAGTGTCACTTTACACTGCGGGGCCTTCAGCAGGAGACGTGGAGAGCTTCCGGCTGTGGCTCGAACACGATTTAATGTTCCCCTCTGTCCTCCGTTTTAATGAGCAATCCCTCACGGGCACTCCCTTCATCAACTTCTGAACTCGTCTGCACGCTAGGCGTCCGTCTGGGGGGGGTTTTCGAAAGCAGAGGGTGAGAGTGGGAACGGAACGCGTCGTCTCTGTTCCAACTTCCCTCTTTCCAAAGAAAGAGCAATAGTGAGAGAGAGAGACAGAGAGAGAGAGAGAGACAGAGAGACAGAGACAGAGAGAGAGAGAGACAGAGACAGAGAGAGACGCTTCATTAAGAAAAAAAACTATTTAAAAAAGGCCAGCTGCTTCAGAAGACGTTCAGTAGTCAACGCAGAAAAAAACTGTTTGCTAATTACTTCAGGCTACAGTAACACATTCTCACCTCAACCCTTCAAACCATCAGTGGTCAGACCGCAGCCCACACCTTTCCATTTCCATAACAAACATAGCGGTTTGGTTCTCATTACTGTGGCCTTTTCTCTTTAAATAAACATGGTCGTTGGCAACCACAGCCGTAAGGCATAACAGCGTCTCCCTCCTCCCTGAAGCTCAGCACACGAGGCCAAAGCCCGGATCAGCGTGGCCCAGGCTTGACGAACTGACTGACTGACTGACTGACTGGCTGCTGGATTTGCTCTGTTGCTTCCATCATGATCATTGTCTCTCTCTCTCGCTCTTTCACTCTCTCTAGCTTAACCATTCCCATTCCCTGTATCTGTCTCTCTATCTCTCTATCTCTATCTTTCAGCAGCTGTGATGAATGCCCCAGGTCTGGTTTCGTACTGAGCCAACGTGGTCAAACAAACAGACTGGTAGAGAGCTGTGTTTAATAGAGCAGACACCAATGTGCCTACACACACACACACACACGCACACACACACACTCACACACTCTCATGAGGTCGACCAGAACTCTCTTATCCTGACTTGTAATGCCAGCGGAGTGTGTGTGTGTGTGTGTGTGTGTGTGTGTGTGTGTCTGTGTTATTGAGAGAGTCAGGGAGATGGCCTGGTTGGGAAGTCATCAGCAGCCTGTGAGATGTTACTGGTGCTAGCGGTCTGCTCCTCTGATCTACCTGAAGTAGCAGCAGCAGCAGACAGACTTGATCCCCATCCGTCTCTGACAGCTAATTGTTTAACTTCTCTGATTGCTGTAATTACTCACAGCAGGGCCCTGTGCCTCAGACATTGTGGGGGGCAGGGAGGGAGGGACGGAGGGAGGGATGAGGCACCGTTTGTTTGTTCCTACGCTCTCCGACGGGCATTATGCTCCTATCTCTGCTGTTTGTGAAGATTGTTATGCTTCAATTTTCACGGTGCTGCTGTTACCAGTTAGAGATTGCAGCGCAACGCTGCCTGGGCATGGATCTGGCAGACGGCGATCGATAATGCTCTCGGAGGTGCATGCTATTGGAATGCCACCACCCACAGTGGAACTGATTTATGTTTGGCTGCGTGGTTCATACGCGGTGTGCAGATTGCCGAGTTGGAGAAGGAACTGGCTGAACTGGAGAACTGTGGCGAGGAGCTGGAGGACGAGAACGAGAACAGGAGAGCAGCGTACGGCGAGGAAATCGCCGAGCTGGAGGTGAGTACAAGAGACAGGACAGCATTGTCCACCAGGTGCTGTAGCACTTAACCTACATAGTAAGTGTGTGTGTGTGTGTGTGTGTGTGTGTGTGTGTGTGTGTGTGTGTGTCACTCAGTGTCGTGTTGAGGAGATGAGGCAGCAGCGGGATGACTTGAAGGCCCAGATGAGGGAGCACTGCGGGGACTACAGGGAGCTGCTCAGTGAGAAGATGGCCAGAGACATTGAGATCGCCGCCTACAGGTACGCTCACCTTCGTCTTCGCTCCCCTCCCTCCGTTCTCCAGGGCCAGTCGCACAGCGCCGCATGAATATGAACGCCCTGGAGACCGTGCTCACCTGCTCGCCAAAAATAGCACCAGCGTAATATCCTCAAAATTACAATATAGTTTGTTTTCCTGTCCGGTTGTTCCTGCGTCTTTGATACATTGTACGACAGAAATAGTCACATATTAATACGCCACCCGCGCAAGGCCCTCCGTCCATGTTAAGAAATTCCGTCACACAAACACCTCACCTCCTAAACCAACTAGGGTCACAGGAAACAAGCCTCCCAGCCACTACTAGAAAACATGAGGTCGTTTCCTACATGTGTCCTTGAAGACGTTTATGTTGTGGCCCCCCTCCTGTTCGGTGGGGACACTACCACCATCTGCCATTCTGGTATGTAGAGTGACGCACATCGCTCTTCCTGACCCCCTGCCTTAGCACGTTCCCCTCCGTCCAGCTCTCCGTCCCTTCTTCGACTGGAGTCGACCCTCAGGATGCCCAGCTTGAGGCCTAGCTTCTTGGGACTGGGCTGCCCAGCACAATGCCTCATTAGAATGGGCAGAGAGGACCTCACACTGACAGGGATGTGTGCTGGGCTGTTGCCAGTGTGTTTCTCCACCAGCCTGTTAATGTCCGCTCGACACACACACACATGCGCGTACCCAAATACTCACACAAACACTCCCAAACAGAACATATTGCCCTGTTACACTTGAGCACTTATGCACAAGAAATTCAACAATGTCTGGACATTTTTTTTCTCTCTCATATTTACCTGTTGTTTTGTCATCCATGAAATAAACATAAATAAGAAATGGGACTTGAGGTTGTTTCTATTCCCTGTAGTGTGTAGCTGTCTGCATAACAGAACTTCATGACCCTTGGCTGCCATTAAGTTTGACTTCTAGGAGTTTGCCCAAATGCTCCTCTTTGCTGTTTGTCAGTCAATGTGACACACTATGTTTTTGCACAAGGACAACACACAGTGGGGGGGGGGGGGGGGGGGGGGGG
>JAVQIZ010227137.1:0-17876 GCA_036023535.2 Galaxias brevipinnis | reverse complement strand
GAGGATCTGGAAAGCGTTGCTGGGGATAGGGACGGATGGAATTCCCTGCTGAGCCTGCTGCCACCGCGACCCGGCCCCGGATAAGCGGCGGAAAATGGATGGATGGATGGATGGAGTTTCCCAATGCAGGGGAAATAGTGGAAATAAATAATCTGGAATCATAAACCCAAATTTCTTTCAGTACTCACTGAGTGGAAAGAGGGGGTGACAAAGGTGGTGACCCGCTTCCTCCTCCTCCCCCTCCTCCACTAGTGTTGGACCCATAGCCGGTGGCTGACTCCAGGGCTGCGCGGAGCTTCTTGCCAGAAGTTCTTCCTAGAGAACCACCCAGACGACTCAGTCTCCTTGTTCCTAATGTTCCAAGAGGAAAATCCTCTGAAACACAGCTGCTGAAGAGTTCTACACGCAGCTCGAAACCTGGGCCCACACCATTGCTGCAAACACACACACACACACACACACACACACACACACACACACACACACACACACACAGAATACCACTTATCCCTTTACTACCTTGATTTCGGAAACTTACCTACCTATTGTTTTCTCACATAGAAAAGCTGATAGTGAGAGCAGTGACCTACAACATGATGGTGTCTTCGAAACAGATGTCGGTCAGTGTCCGATCCACCATTACCAGGTCAGTGTCTCTGATCTCTCTGCCACAGTGGAGGAGACAGAACACAGCACAGCGATGCAGCTCTGACAAAGACCGCCAGGGAGAGGGCAGGAGAGAAAAAGATCAAGAGACCAATAGCTCAAATTCAGAGAGCCAAGGTACATCTTAGCTTACTAGTAAACTCCCAAACCAATGTGATAACATTTTAATCAGCTCATCCGTTAGTGTCCTTTTCTCAGAAAACAAATAGGCTCAATAAGTTTTTACCGTATATAACCCAATTCAGGACTATAAATTGGACTTAAATCGGAGAATAGGAAAGAATCTTAAGATATAGAATAACATTTTACAATTCAACGCATATTTGTCATATGCACTAAAATAACCTATGTCCAATTGCCCTGCAACTGATTTTGAATAGCTTACTGTGCAGTGGATTACACCAAAGATATAAGTGTAGCAGGCTTACAACCTTAGATTAACATATTTCATAATTCATTAGGAAAATCAAGTATGACAGGTAACATATATGAATCACTATAGTTTCCCCGCTAGTATTACAGTATTATTACATTATTTCAACATAAGATTAAAAGAATTTTCCACTGTGAGTCCAGAAATGCCCCATTAGAACATAGCTAAGCTCTTGCTCACTCACCTCCTTTGTTCTTGAAATACTCTGAGTCTTTCCACATGAGAGGGATACGTAGGTCTAGGGAGGGAGAAAAAGTGTTGAATACCACATTGTATCCGTTTTTGTGTATATAATTGGTTAGTTATTTACAACATGTGTTGGGGTCAATATATTCGGATAGCTTTAAATAGTAATTTTGTGTGCCCCCACAGGCCGGCAATGCGGATTTACTGAAAAGCAACAAATATGCACCTGAAATAGCTACTCTCCCCAAGCAGGGCAATATGTCATCCAGTGACGCACCATTGGACTTCCTGCAAGAAACATTTAGGTGATTTTGTGCCACATCAAAATAAATTGTCTGACATATTGGCTGAAAGCTTAAAATGAACTTTAAAGTTATGCATAATTTCATTTATTGAAATTCGTATCAATATAAGATATGTATGAGAAGCCACATTCACATACAATAGTAGTAGGAAAGTAGTCATCCCCATCCATTCATCTCACTCTCTTCATAGCCCCACCCACACACACTCGCCCAGTCATCTCATCCAGACCTGCGTCCGATCTATCCACCCTGCCACACACACACCTGCGTCCCACCCTCTGCATAACCTCTGCTTCCCTCATCCTCTGCAGCTGGCTGAGGAGGGCCAGGATGCGGGCATTGCAGGTCAGCAGAGACTTGGAGGCCTCCAGGGCCTGCTCCTTCTGGGAGCAGGCCGCCAGCAGCTTGCTGGCCCCCTCCCTCATCCGCACCTCCCGCTCGATCTGTCGCTGCACATCTCCATCCTGATCCGGGGAAAGATGAACAAGAGAAGGATTGTTTATAAGATAGATAATACAACTGCGGAAGAACAAGAAATAGACGGATTGTGAAATGATGCTTCAACTTCTTGTTTGACAATAGCCTTTTTGTCCATGTGAAAAATATATTACCTAGACAAGACTGAGAAGTGTAAAGATTGACAGGGTAGGATGTGTCCACCACCATCTGTGGTCTTTCAGATCATGTGTTGGGAATGACAGATTGTTGCGGCCCATGCACTAATCAGGCTCCAAATCACCAATATCAAAATTCCTTATTCATACATGACAAAATGGAACCATCACAATTCGATCAATAAATTATTATTTAACAATGTATCTCAAAATTGTCACACAAATATCTGAAAAAATCTCAAATTTGATCCCTTTCTGATAAAGCGTTGCGAGAGTTCAGTTAAAGTCCCTGTATCGGTGGACGGTACCAGTGAAACCTCTGGGCTGAGGTAACCAGCTCACCAGCCTGGCAGCCCAGCAAGATCTTGTTTATCCCTGAGCAAAAACCACTGAAGGGTGGCACAATATAGGGGTGTGTTCCAAATCATGATGATAACATGCAAGTGCTGAAGTTAAGACATAAGGTTTGTTTTCAGCTTTACCTTATTAAATTAATCTGACCACTAAGTCTCATTGGTATGTAGTGTTTCATATCACAATAGTGTGCTTTGCTCTTTCAACAGTTAGTTCAAATTCTTGGGTTATGATTTTTGAACAACAACAAAATCCACACAGCACAATGGCAGATATTTGCCAAGAGCCTTAAATATGAATACAATCTTCAAATGTTTTGAATACAAACATGTTTTTCAGGCCTGTACTGTAACAATTTTAACCCCACTAGATCTATTTGAGCCATGGTCCAAATAATCTGTTACTCACCTGGTCAATTTCAAAGATGTTCATGTTCTTCAGTGTTTCTGAATTCAGCTCCATTCTCAAAACAATGCGCACTCACAAATGCCGTTACAATACCAGTCACAGAATACTTATCGCCTAATCGGACAAATGAGTTAAGCATGTAAACAGTATAAACCTCTGGAGAGAACAGTGCCTGTTGATTTAGCAAAAGATCACAGCAGTCCTGAGCTTTGTACAAGTGAGAGAGGGGATGTTGAGGATTGTTCTGTTTTTAATTTATGTAAGATCAGGGGGGTATTCCATCAACCGCGCTAATGAAATCGGCGCTTAATAGAAAAAGCCTGGCTTGAACAAACGTCAACTTTGACTTAAACCTCAAGCCGTTCCATGAACACAATTCAGCCGTCTCCAGTCAACGTTAACTCAAGCGAGGCTTGTACAAGCTGGCATTGTGTGCGCGCACGGGAGAACAGAAGCAGCCCGGAACAATCGATTGTCAAAAAGCAGATAAAGTGTCACAAAACCATAAAGAGCAGTGCTATTCTCTGAGAGAAACACATCAATGAAACTAGGCACTATGTATCACCAAAAAGGGCAATACTGCCGTGATTAACAATGCGAGGGAAATTACTTGACCAAGAATTGCAGACAGATTAAATGCATAATTTAGTAGCCTACTTTTTTACATAAATTAACATTGACATGGTTATGATGAGACTGCGGCTATATCATCAGCAGGCTCAATAATAGGATATCTGATTCATCATTAATGTAGGCCTGTGAGCCAAAGGGCTTCCTAGTAGCTCACCAGGCAAAGAGCGCGTTTCACAAATGGCTGGTCCTTTGCGCAGGGGCTGGGGTACGATCCTGGTATTAAGTGCGAGTGCTGTGTGTGTCATCTCTTTATTGCGCCAACGAAAAAAGCATAAAAGCTCTGTAATTAATATTTTCTTTAATATGGTGACAAAGAAAGGTCATTTTCAATGTCACATTGTGTTTTAGATATATTTCTGTCACAAATAATGCAATTACAATAAGGAAATGGAATGCCAAAGTGAACACTTATTTGTCATTTCAGCATTTTATTTTTGAGGCCTATGTTTAATGTGGCAAGGCTGCGAACACAGGAATTGTAAAACTAAAAGTGAAATGGACGTAAACACTTATATTCATGCATGGTCATATTGTGAGAAAAAGGTCTGAACCTACGTTTGTTTCCGAACACGAACATACGGTATATGACAAAATTGAAGCGATCGAGAAAAGACACTTGACAGAACTGTCTTTTGAGATTTAGTTTCCACCTGTTGGATATTCTTTGTAACACAGCTAAACTAAGCTTGACAGTTAGCCTACTACGGAGCAGGCTAGTTCAGTGGTATAAATTACCTTGGTAACTGAGCGGGCCTTGTATAAGCCACAGCAATGGAACGGATCTCTCACTAAAATTAGCGAGACTTGTCAAAATAAGCCGGGCTTTTCGCTTATCTAGCTTGATGGAATACCCCCCAGTTCTTATCTAGGGTAGGATAAGGTCCTTTGTTCCAAGTGAACATAAACTTAAACAATTGTTAATGAGTTCACATCAGGCACAGCATACATTGGGACACATGCATGTGCTTTCAGGCACACATGCAGATTAATCTTCGGGTCTGCAATATTTACCCTTTCCTATTGTCTAGACCAGGGGTCACCAACCTTTTTGAAACTTAGAGCTACTTCATGTGTACTGAGTCATAGAAGGGTTACCAGTTTGATACACTCTTCTGAAATAACAAATTTGCTCAGTTTGCCTTTAGTTATATATTATTATTAATAATGATAAATGATACTCATCTATGTGAAGACACTGATCACGTTAATGATTTCTCACAATAATTATCAACAATGGCTTAACAAGGTGGGACATTGTGCCGCTTTGCCGTCGCCACAGTCGCCCCGCAAATGAAAAACCTGCAGGTTTCTTTCACACTAGTAAAAAATAATTCTTCCCCCCATTTTCACTGTGAAAATGATACGTTTTATTCTTTTGTCTGCCATGTTTTTGGGGTAAGAAACCGCATTCAGCCCCCCATCTTCGCTGCGCCCGCTAGCTTACTCTCCACGAATGCTGAAATTTTGTCATGCACACAATACTGACCTTTTCAACTTCAATATGGGAACAAAAAATTTGACAGTATAAAAAATAAATATTTCAATTTTATTAGAAATGCATATCTTTAAGGCTTAAAACATTGGGAAGCAAATTCCAAATTTTAGCAATTAAAGCACTACAAATATTGCAATTTATCTTGTTTATGCCATTTTTTATGGCTAATTCCATTTCATTTAACCTGTAGGCTATTCAGCTTAGACCATTGTTCCCTTCTTTTTAAATATAAAATTAATGCTATTGCAAGTTCTTTTCACTTCGGATTTAATTAAAGACCAAACTGATTCAATTGGGTTTAGCGTAGGACTATAAGTCGAAGAATTTTATGACCAGTAAATTCATGTTCGAGTAAAACTTCTTCGACACCAGAATGACATGGAGCATTATCAATTACCAACACGACATCTCTGCCATGTTGATATTTTGCTTTTGTTAAGAATTCCCTCACCCATGTTCCTTGTTCCTTTTTGAACAAAGGACCCGTGGGCGACTCATGTAGTCCTCGGGGGCGACCTGGTGCCCGCGGGCACCGTGTTGGTGACCCCTGCACTAGTGAGTTATTACTTAACTCAACTCAGCCAAACGCTCTTATTGAAATATGCAAACCTTGACGTTGCATTACTTTTATTCACTACAGCCTCTTTAAAGTCAAATGCAGCATTTACTCAAGCTTTGTCTCACTCTCAATATCCCTTATTCTATTGTTTTACCTGAATCATGTTCTGCAGACGTAAGTCTGTAGAAACTGAACTAAGGATAGACTAGAGTTCTATAAACTCAAGCAGGTATTAAAAAACCCTAGACTAGTAGGTCATTCAAAAACTGTCAGAATAATCTATTAGGCACCTTAAAGGGAAACATAACTGAAATAATATTTGAGAACAGAGAAAGGAAGGAAATTAGACAATAGCGTGTAACACTTAGGCTTGACATTTAAAAACAGATCATCATTCGGATTACCTTTCGACAGGGAGCGAGAAAGCCCAGCATATTTCTCTTACATGGCCAGGGAACAGCACTTGGAGGGTATTCAGCATGAAACAAATGCTGAGCACTATTACAGTTAAATCCCAAAGCTTTTGCAAAGCCCACCATACAACTTATTTCCTATGTCTACATTGGAAACTATCGGCAAGGCACCCCGCACACCACACGGTCAATAAGGCCGGCACTAGAAGTTTCCACCACCAGAGTCTCTACTCTCTACAGTATTTGGAATAAGAGGCAGAAAAGTGAAGTAGCATCACTTATTTCTAAGAGGGTGATTTACAGTCATTGGCTCCCTTTGTATTGCTTAGCTCTTAAAACACTGCACACTCCAAGAGCTCAATAGGAATTCTTGACCCATTTGTCTGGTATTGAATCATTTCAAGGGTCTTTTTAAATGCACACAGCAAAGAAAACAATGTCTATAGAAAATGCTAGGCCTATGTCACATCCTTGTTTTTTTCATCCTTGTGTTGTCCATAACTCTGTCTCAATCAGTTAGAGACAGGAGTGGTCAAGTGAACTGTGGAAGTGAACGACTAGCTTTATGGCACCTCTTTATCGCCAGGGAATATTTGTGCAGTGAGAAAACACCATTAGTCCCAACACCAAGTGTAATCCACCCCCTTCCTTCCTAGCATTGAAACTTGCTGAAGTTTCTTAGACAGTTAATTCGTGGTGAAGGTGCCTTGGCCAGTTAATTCACAGCAGGGACAGAGACAAACACACACTGACAGGTCTTTCAAGGGGGCGGGCTGTGACCCTTTCAGAATGTCACTCTGTCCTCTTCAAGACCCCTTCGCACTCACACCCCCACCCAAAGCACCAGGCCTGTTCTCCTCTCATCCTGTCACATTTGATTAAAGATCAGCTCTTAAAGGGAAAAACGAAATCAATAGTGTTAGCGCACAGAGTGTCAGGATAGGTTGCAACCCCTCGATAGACTAGACTATAACTATGCTCGAGGTCTTGTGAAGGACAAACTTTGTCTGCCACCACTGTGACTGTCTAGTTGGGCATTCCTGTAGCATCCTGTGGTCCGGGACTTGGAGCTTTGTGATTCCGTGCTATTGTTATCTGAAACTAAGTTAGGGAATTCGTGAAACAGGGCCCACCCCTTTACCCATAAGCAGATCCACCTAAAAACACAAGCTAAGCGGACAGATACTGTGGGCCTCACCCTTTAATAACAACGTCTGGTCGAGGCTGAGAAATGAACAGGGACAAGGCTCGGACACTCTTCTGTTCTCTCACCAATGTAGTGTGAATGAGGTGGGCTATATTGGGAGCGGCCTTGTCAGGGGTCAGGCTAGAAAAGGAGCCCGGCTCTATTAGAGCATCAGTGTATGACATCCCTGACATGCTGGTGAAAAGGGAACACCCGTTGTAAGACGTGTTATCCCTGAAGGTGCTAAAACGCACAATATGCTAGGAAAGTTACAACCGTGTCCAGTTGACCGCTCTACAGTCAGCGTAAGATGCAGTGCCAAATGCAGGTGCTGACTTCAGTGAGCCCTGAAAACACTTGGTTTGTCTGACAGAAGCAAAATTAAGATGAGATAGTTTTAAAAAGAAGTATTCTTAGTATTCTTAGTATTAAGACTATACTGAGCTCTCGTTGAGCCTTACAGATTCCAATCCTGTTATCTAATTGAAATATTACGAAGCTCATCCATTAATATCTTATTGCACGGCCATCATGGTCACCAAGTGAGCAAGCAGGGTAAAGCAGAACTCTGGTTTACCTTGCTTTTATTTAAGCTGGCTTTTGCAAATGTCCCCTCTGCTCACTTAACACTACTAAACAGCCAACCATCTGCCACCCTACTGTGCTCTGTGTAAACAATTGGGTGGAGGAGAAATGCAGGGAGAAGTATGCTTTCCCTAGCAGCAGTCTTCCTTGCAATGCACAAGTGTAAATCCAGCAGTGAGCCATACCTAAAGACACACACCACTATGGACAGATGAGACTCCGGGGTACAGTATACTACCTGGGCTAACATGGTGGGTTGGGCACTTGACCCCTTTCCAATACTCACAACCATCTTCTTCTGAAGAACACACAGTTCTTCCTTCTTCTTGTTCCAACGAGCCAGACATACATTTCCATACAGAACGAGATATTCATCTTGTCTGGCTCTTAGGGGAGTAGGTGGGACCGAGAAGCTAGACGCTCCTTTACTAATCACAGACCCCTATGAACCCAACTAAATGGGCTACTGTACATTAATCTCCCATGGTTTCCAACATGCCAACAGGGTCCTCAAGGAAATGAAGAGTTTTCCTTCAAAATGTTTCCCATGTCCATTACTGGCCTTTTTAAAACAGTCACAGCCTGTAGTTACCAGTAGTTGACAAAGTCTTTCAACAACAGCTGTACGGGTTTTTCAAAATAGCCTTTCACAGCCAGTCTTTGATTGAGGCTGTCACGTCTCTAAACATAAACAGCGAAACATGAGGGAGGAACAGAGGAGACAAAAGAGGGGGAGACAGTTCATCCAGAGGAAAGTATGATGACTTCATCGTAGCAGAGGAAACTGCTTGGTTAATGATTGTGGCCTGTGTATTGCTTGGAAACATTTACTGCAATGCTGTAACTAAGGGGCAGCAAAAGAAACCAACCCCAAACAAAGTTTGCAACTGCAAGTTAACATTCTCGTACTGTAGTTAGAAAATCTACTCATAGCAAATTATATCCTGAAGTTGTCAATTCAGTTGTCCACGTGAATACACAGGACAGAGCAGAAAAGGTCTGTTGAATCAAGCCATTCAAACCCAATAGTGAGGTGGATATCACAGAGTCATAGGCCTGTCAGTGGTGTCTCCCGTTGCAGTGGGCTATAATTAGAAAATGGTCTTAAGGAATCTTGGCAATAGAGAGGATGGGTGAGCAAGCAAAACGCTGCAACTGTTCCCATGCCTCATCTGCTGGCAAAAGGGAGCTTGAAGTGCATTAAAACAAGTAGCAAGTGAGCATGGTTCCTATAGTTTCAAGCTTACTAGTAGGAAGCAGGGGTTGGTGAACTTCTACTTTTCATCCCGCCATTTCTCACAACCTTAACAAACAACGTGACCAGCCCATCATAGAGCAATGACATTGATTATGAATCGGCTATAATCTAAAACAGTTGCAATCCTATTAATGCAAGTAGAAGGCAAAACAATATTTTCCCATTTTACTACTATTTAAAATAAGAACCTGTTTGCACTGCAGTAACCATTTGAATAGGGCCTGTATCCTGGTGAGCTGGGTGTACACAGGGCTCTTAACAATGCCCATGCCCACATGCATGACAAACAATCAGAAAGGAAGTGAAGGAGCACAACAAAAACAAGGTCCGAAACTATGTGTACTCCAGTGGTCTATAAAAGCAGCAGTTAGGTCAGCGTGGCATTCTGTCCACATTGTGCTGGTCAAAGAGAGTTTACTTTCCCGCCACTCCCACTTTCTTGGCATTTTCACTCGCTCCTTCCAGTTTTTTCCTGAAATGGATTAGCACAGTAATCTGTCTTGATTCATTGCACCACCCACTTTGAACAGTTTGGAACTTTGGAGACTGACCCTATATTCTCTATATTCTAGCAATCTAGTCATGTGTGCAATCACCATTTGGGACACACAGAAAACAATCAGAATTGTCTGGATCAACAGATGTCCAAAATGACTTCACCGGGAAGACACTGTGTGTATTCAACATAGTGCCTTGCCAAATGCTCACTCCTCCTCCCATTGACCGCAGGTATTGTCTCATCCCCCCCTCCCCCTAGACCCTGTCTGAGGGCTTTGTTTAGGTTGCACAGTAAATTAGAAATGGCCCTACATTCCTCTTAAAACCTAAAATAGACATAGTCAGTTGTTTTGTCTCTTTTCAAAACCCAGGCAGGGACAGACAGAAATAGAAATAGCCACCAGCAAACTTACAATCATGTTTGTAAGCACAGGGTAGTCAACTTCCACCTCTTACAACTTGCAATTGCTAGGTAGAGGAAAGGGAGATAGAAAGTCTACCTATTATACAACAATGCAATTTATACGTCTGGTCTGTGTCACCAAAACCAAAGAGGGAAGATTTATACAACTTTTTTAGTCACTCTGTGAGTATACATTAAAGCTGTGAGTATAAATTAAAACCGGTTGAAATAAGTGAGGAGTGGATTGTGAATGTGGTGTAGCTGGGGCAGTGAGAGAAGTAGGAAGTATTTGGCAGAGACCCAGCTGGTACGTGGTGGTGGTCTGATATCCCATTAGAAAGGTAGCTGATGTGCATTCGAAACAATTGGTAGACTGACTGTGCAAGTCAAATCAATTACTTTATATCAAGGCACAGGTCCTCTGGCAGCACAAACCTGAGCTTTGGTGTCTGCCTTAATTTGAAGGAGCTGCATATGCTCATGTCTGAGATATCCTGCTATTTTTATTAACTACTTTTTTCATTGCACAACTTAAAACATACAAAGCACTGTGCAGTAAGACGATTATAAGCTGAAGAAAGAACGTTAAAATTTGAATGTGCATTTAAAGACCAACATGTTGGTAAACGAAACGAAACAAAAAAGTAATTTCAATGCAAGCACCGCAATCTAGGGCTTATCAAAAGATGAATTATCAAAATAGTCTAATCAATTAGCAACAAGATAGTAGGTTTGTCCCCAGGATGAGCTAATTGGTGGCTTGGTGATTTCAGTAGGCTGTTTTGGCCCATTGGCATTCATAGCTGTCATTTCGATCAGAACTGTTACGATGACCAAGTCCATAGAGCTTTAAAATACAAGTGTCAAAAAGTATCTCCAAATAGCCAAGGACCACACTAAAGCAGTCGTTAAAAACTTCCACAGCTACTTACAAATACAATGAGGTAGGGAGAGAGAGGTCACACAAACAAACAGGCTCTTTGTGGAATGCCCTTGGTGGCAGTTGCCAGCTATGCAAGGCCCAGGCCTGTGCCAGGAGAAATCCCAATATCACGGTTTATAGAAATAATTACTATGTGGGTCATGTCGGTCAAAATGTGATAAATGAACCGCTTTGATGACCAATACTATGGGCAAACAATATATTTTATTTGTGTGCATGCAAAGGGCAGCAACAGTGTTGTGTGCTTGTACATGATTGGGGGAGGGTAACTTCTTCATTACCTGACATTTCAGAAGAGTGAGTGAAAGGTAGACTTCTAAAAAAGGGGTTGCACCTGTTTCCCATCACCCTGGAGTTCCTGTCCTATGGGAATTACACTGCTGACTGTGCACATCCTGCCCTGTGCCACTCTTTAAAACTTGACTATTAAACCACAATGCTCCCTTGAATCAGTTGCATGCTGAGATTCTCTGTCCCTGCCCGTGGAAAAACACACATTCCTGAAAACAGTAAGCCTATTGGCTACGATGTTTCAAAGGTTGCATTCATTCAACGTACGATTAGTCATGACAGTACCTGAACACAATTTACTGCCCAGGTCGGAAACAGGAGCACGAAAAAAGTTATTGGAAAGAACTCGGCAAGGTAATTTAAGTGACCAACACAGTGGCAAAGTAATAGGAATAGCCTACTTATGGAATTATGGAATTTTTTTTAAAGAGTTTTTATACATTTGCAAAATTTCAACAAACCTGTTCTCACTTTGTCGTTATGTGGTATTGTGTGTAGATTGATGAAGAAAAAAATTTATATGATCCATGATAGAACAAGGCCTGTAAGTTACATAACAAAATGTGGAAAAAGTGAAGGGCTCTGAATACTGTCTGAAAAAGAGCATTGAAAAAAGCAGTTTAGATCTGTAGAGGGGAAGCAGCAAGACATTATTTAAAAAAAAAAATTTAAACCGTAGGGAAATATGCTGATTACCTCCTAAAAGCACAGAGCTGGAAGACATCTAAAAATGCTGTGTCACAGACTAGAGCTGTATTTTTTAATCCCAGTTAAAGCCATGTTTACAGGTGAACGCTTTATTCTGGGGCAGGCAGAAGGTCACTCTCTACATTTACTAATGGATGACTGGGTGCCAACTGACTCCCTCTGACGGTAACATCTGTCACGGGGAGAGCAAGCTTGGGGGGGATGGATAACTCACCGTACCACAGCCTGAGTGGCTGTCTGCTTTCCAGTTGCCTAACACACCCCTCACCTCACCACAATAAAGCAAAACACTCCTTCAAAAGAGCCTTTTAATGTGATTGGTAGATTTTAGTCTGCTTTCCGCAACATGGATTAAGATCAATTGAGAGGACGAGATGGAAGCAACAGCTGTGAAGCATGCTTCAAACACTTCTTTTAAGGCCTCATCCTTCATTGGTTACCAATAACAGCAATTACAAAGTCTTATTTACTTAATTAAAACGCCTACAGTATGTGGGTGCATACAGCATGTTCAAGTGATACTAATCAAAGTCAGTATAGGATGAACATTGTGTTTACCTAACGTTCCAACTTTCCTCACTCCAATGCTACTGAAATTACTTATAATACAGACTAAGCAATAGATCCACCTAAAGTTCTTCTAGAGTAAAGCAAACCCGTTCAGTGAATGCAGCTCCCATTAAACCTGCCTCGTTTTTAAAAAATCTATTTCTGTTTTGAGCCTGTAATTTAGGTAGTTCTATTACTACATTATTTATTTATATTGCAAATCACACAGCCTGACGAGAAGAAACCACTAAGCTATGCCTATGCTCTTCAATTACAGACCTCACAGCCTGTAACCACACCTAAAACTATCCCCTCCTCACTTGGCCGTCTACACTCCGGGTGTGTTCAAAATGACACAGTCAGGGAAATTACACAATCTCTGTAATATCTGTTGTGCATGAAAAGCCCCCAATCAAAATACAGCCAAAGGTTCCCCTTTCTCTTTTATTCACATTAAAGTCCACTACACAAAATACATCGTAAAAGATGCGTGTAATATTATGTTTTATTTCCACAATGTGGGCAATGTTTATCAGCTGTATAGATGTTGCTTTTCACCGTCTACAAAAACTCATGTAGTTTTTTTCTATCCAAATATTAAACCTATAGCCTACAAACAGTGCTGTTACAAAAATAAGTGTGTGCATAAATATGTGTAATAATTATTGTCTGGATAATCAGCATATTGCCTAGTCAAAGGTAGTTGAACAATAGTGTCCTCCTCTTGCTCAGTATGTGTACCATTTTGAATTCAACTAATGCCTTTCACTCGTCTGGTTCTGAAGGTGGGGTATAGTAAAGCACAACAGCAGCAGGCCATTGTCAAGACAGTGAAACTTGGTGTTCTGGTTGAGAGCCCAACTGTAGTTCAATATTTCCAGACTCCCAGGCTGCAGTGTTTCCTTTTCAAGAAACTGAAATATGTCTCTATTCCCCCTGCCACTCCACACACTGCCATAAGAGGCTCTCCTACTATCCTCATATGTTCTACTTTTCTCTTCCAGTTGAAATTTCACTTCCTTCTTTGGCGCTAAGTTCACAATTAAATTCAACTATCCTAAATAGTCACAAGGATGCACTGATCAAAAAGATACATGTGGAGATAAACGCTATTCGTCCGTGTTAACATCTGTTCAGCCTTGCATCAGTATACTTAAGTGAAGTATAAAGCCAGGTATGTCAAGTAATTTGTTGCAACCAATTTATTTAAAGTTAACGATTACAGATTGTGTGGAACAAACTACCTTCCTTGATAGTAAAGGCAAGCTGTATGTAACGTTACAAACATTAGCTAAGCGCTACAATAAAAGTAGTCGAAAGGTGCCATTGATCAAGTAACGTTGTCAACGTTAGTCTTTAGCTATATATATTACCAAACTTCTAGTAATGCAAAAGTAACGTAAGATGCTAAACTATCCGTTTCTTAATTGCATGATTTTACTTGGAAGATTTTCGTGACGAGCTCGAGTCATCATAGGCTGCAACTTCATTGTTGTCCATCGTGAAACAAGTCCTGTGCTGTATTGATCAGCAGAACCGCTACATCGCTCGCGGACTGCGTAACATCGCACAGGAACACACTTCTTGGTGCAGTGAGTTAGCAAACACAGGCTTCAGGTTAGCTAGCTAGTTAGCCGATTTATTTTAGCAAGCCACGACTATCCCACCAGTCACTCCAACTTGTATTACCAAACTCTCATGTGCATAAATAAACAGTAACTCAACAAAAACTGAAAGAAAGAAAAACTTACATGTAATACCAAATATGATGAAAAGGAATGCGTTTGTTGGCAATCCATTGAATGGCAGAGTACTCTTTTCATGGAGTAGCAATCTTTTCGCCATGATTTCTCTGTGCACTTTCGGTCCGTGTATCTCACTCCGCATCTAGCTAGCGTACCTCTGCTCTGCCGCTCTTTTGGAAATGTTCTCCATAGCGACTGGTGCGCGTGGGCCGTACCTCAGAGTATATTCTGCGCGCTCACACACTCACAGTTACGCACACGCACTCATGCACACACATAGCATGATTGAGTACACAGACGATGATGAGAAATAACCTTACTATCTATTGCATTTCAAACTAGGGTTTGCGTGAGGCTTTTAATACAAGTAGTAGTCACTGTTTCCTGATATGACTTCAACATAATTTGTGAAGTCCATTCAAAAAGTAATTGAGCCTGGACCCCCTATGATTTAATGATTAATAGTCCCCACAGTGATCTGCACTGATAGACCCATTGCTAGGTTACCACCAAATAACTAACTGACTGGCGGGGGGCGGGGTGGTAGATAATTATTTTGCAACTGATGCATTGTAACTCATACATCCGCTTTATCTCTGGCTACTCCCAGTAAAACTCCTATCATCCTACAAGGTGTTTCATAGCAGCTCCTCACTTGTTTGTACTCGAACGATATCTCTAAGCAGGTGAAAAACATATCAAAAACGAACCGGTAAACTGTGTACATTTAGGCTTAAATATAGTAATGTTTCCCATTCCCCAATTTCCCGTATGTTTCTAATTATACAGATTAATAATATGTAACTTATTCCACTTCCAAAGCAGAAATCATGATTTGAAACAAGGAGATGAAAAAGAGAGGTGGACAAAGAGGCAAACCTAAAATGTCAATTTAGACAAGTTAGTAAACTAGTATGTTTGGGCAAGTTACACAACAACAATGTGTCATGGCCACACATAATAACACAAACATGTTAAGAATCACCAGATTACTGCTCTTCTGTCCTGTCCTGCGTAAATTATGACTGGTATATACTTGTCTGCTGTTCATGCTTTTACAAAGATTATGTTAAACTTTTCATTCCTGTCTTTTCAGGCCTCAATCAACACAACTGGGATCTATATTTTTATCCAGGAGCTGGAGTTTTTTTTACCTGGTTAACTGCTGACCGCTATTATCAGTGAAAAACAGAATGTGTTCACATGATCTGGCTGGTCCAACCAGTCTATGAGTTCCCTCACCACACTACAAATTGCTATCTTACAGTTTAAACATTTTTGCTGGAATCCCCACCTGTATCTAGTAATCTATTATCGACTGCTTCACAGTAATCTTCATTAATGACCTGTGCTAATTCTAGTCTCCCTTCCGAAGACACTAACTCCACAGGGTGCCCAATCTCCTGAAATATTTAACTCTGTCTCAATGTGCTTCTCCATCGTAGAGCCACAATTCAGACTTGCTGGGATTAAAGCATGATCCACGCTGTGACGCCACAAGACACCACCACTCGGCCCCCGAGGGTGTTTTATTTATATGCTCAAAAAGTGATCAATCCCCTGGTGAAACTAATGCTATTCAACGTTGATCCAAAGTTTATAGTAAAAACTCTAAATGAAAAAGGATTTACTCGTCATACCGATTAATTTAACAACTTACAACAACTTAATAAATATTTCTACCAGTCGTCATCTTTTAAAAGCACAGTGGTTTAATTGGTTTAAAAAAGGGTGATGTCTTGTGTGATACATTTATTATATACATAAATGTTTCTTCTATGATGTGTGATTTTATGGATTTGATCAAATTGATTTACCTGCAGTTAATCTGTAATATTGACAAAGATTATGACAATCTTTTAAAAATCCCAAAAGTGTTATTTACATGATCAGATAGTTTATGGTAGTTAATAATTGCTTTTGTCACGCAATTCTTTTAACATTAAGACACTTTTCTAACCCGTAAAACATCCAAATCTGTTATAACAATTCTTTTCTAGCAGTTTAGGGAATGTTGGCACCATTGCTCCTGGGACCAGTGGGTCTACATCCACATAGCCAGTCGGGGGCATTTGGTTTTACAGTCTGTGAAAACAGCTTTTGTTAAACTCTGCATTCCTAGTCACATTGGTGAGCCAGACCCCTGCACACCTCAACTCCCTGCGTTCCACTCCTGCTGTTCCTTCTCGCTGCCAAGGCTTGGCCATCTAAGAGCTGAGGGAGGTCGTCCCACTGCTGACTCTACACAGTCCCGTTTACAGCTTAAGAGAGGCCTTCCTCATAATGAGATCCCTCCAAAATGCCCTTTGACAGTTTAACTTGACCTTCGGAGGACACACATGAAAGACAGTTAAACTGGCATACTTTTTGCATAGAAGTAGAATTATTAATAGTACCCCGGTTTTGGTTATGCTATGGCTTTTTTTTTACTTGAATGAAATGGTTTGCACAGAATACAAGAACATTTAGATGAGCCATAAGCTTTTGTTACCTCGTCAGTTACAATTTCAAGGGACTTCTGTAGAAACCAAAATCAAGTGAACTGATCAGTCAGTGGCAGCAATGCTCATAATTTTTATTGTGGTAGATTTCCATTGCCATCTGCTGGCAACATGCTTGAACTAAATATTATTTTTAAAACTCCATACAATGACAAATATAATTTATAATTAAACAAAAATACAATGAATGAAAAACCATACAAAGCCTTAAAAAAAGTATTCATTGTTTTTATGTAAATTTAAATCCACACAACAGACTTCATTTTGACAGCTATTTATTTACAGTTTATATAACAAAAAGACCTAGAACAATCCTAGTATGGACAGTTCCCCTTCTACATCCAAATGTTTGTAACTTATTGGACATCAAATCTATGAGAAATGCTGTTCAACTTAAATCTCCACTTGGCAACTTGAACATAGATAAACGGTTTCCCTTACACAAACTCCAAATGGGTTGTATAAACGTTACTTTGCATTTACTCAGATTCCAACATCAAAAGGTAGCTGATGGATCTGGAAATAAACATTCACTGCATATCTGTCTAAACTTGTTTTTCACAGTCAGCACATTGCCATGATTATATTCTGTTTGCAGAGACTCTTGTGTAGCTGACATTGTGGATTAGGTGATGACAGGAGAAATGACAAGAGACTTAAAGCTAAGAAGAGGGGACTCAATGCCAACATGTATTGTCAGCTGAGGACAAAGTGTTGACTGAATAGGCAATTTAAATAACAATCTATAATACTTCATACCCTATAAAGAGCATTTATATATATATTTCTCCTAATTCTATTTCTTTGGATTAACTTGTTTTTTTCTTTTTACAAAAGGACTAAACACATCAAAAATTACTTCCATACTTCTACACTGACATCTACGTAGAAAACAAACAACCGTGCCAACTAATGACTATTTACAAAGAAATTCTCAGATAAAGCTAGCCTGCATATAAGACTTTGGACTTGGACAAGGTGTCCCCACTTATGGTCTGACAGAAAATCTATTATAGCTTTAATTATCCATCCATCCATCCATCCATTAGCTATACCGCTTATCCTATGCAGGGTCGCGGGGGGCTGGAGCCTATCCCAGCCGACACAGGGCGAGAGGCGGGGTACACCCTGGACAGGTCGCCA
>JAVQIZ010227131.1:0-17129 GCA_036023535.2 Galaxias brevipinnis | reverse complement strand
GTGTTTGCGTGGGTTTCCTCCGGGTACTCCGGTTTCCTCCCACAGTCCAAAAACATGCAGGTTAATTGGTGACTCTAAATTGTCCGTAGGTGTGAGTGTGAGTTGTTGTCTGTCCCTATATGTCGGCCCTGTGATAGACTGGCGACATGTCCAGGGTGTACCCCGCCTCTCGCCCTGTGTCGGCTGGGATAGGCTCCAGCCCCCCCCGTGACCCTGCATAGGATAAGCGGTATAGCTAATGGATGGATGGATGGATGGATTTAAAGGGGCCAAATAATCTCAATTTGTATTTGTTTAAAATGCTGGAAGACATTTATTGAGGAGAGATAAGCTGCTGGGATTTACAGATAAATAAAGCTGAGTGTCATCAGCAACTCAAGGAACATTTTACAAATCAACATTTAAGGACTCAAAACCTGCTAATTCAACAAGGAATATCTTGAACTAACTTTAGGCCACAGCCTGGGATTCCCACATATAAAAAGTGTCGTCAAACTGTCTTGCAGATTTGATAGAATTAGCATGTTTTTAACTAATTCTGCAAGGCAACGCAAATCTATTTGTATAGCACATTGCATACACAGGCAATTCGAAGTGCATTTTGGGCCTTACTACTGTCTTCTTTGATTGGATCACATGCTAGTTAACTTTTGTAGCCAAATCCGAATATGACGGTCAATGGTTACTTCCTTCTGATGAACCCGGTGGACACGTTTCTTTCCCCAGGTTATCCAGAAGCTGGTGTTTCCGTTCAGCAGGATGAGCTACCGGCCGTCCAACGAGGCTCAGTTTTTCTCCCGGCTGGAGATGGTCTTAGAGCTGAAGGCCCTGAGCTCGCCCCTGGCCACCGTCAACATCCTCATGTCCCTCTTCCAGCTGGGACACTTCCCCAGCCGGGTCCTCCACAGGGTCTTCTCCTCAGCCTTCATCAGTAACGTCACAAGTCAGTGTGCTGACATTTCAGTCACATACACACACAAAGACTTGACAGTGCAACAGGGGATTTGTCTGCTATTACTCACTGGCGCAATATTTTCTAAAATTCCGATATCCATGTGATGTAGTGATTGCTGTGTCCCTGTGCAGACAGCCCATATGCCCTGATAGTGCGGCGCTACCTGTCCTTGCTGGACTCTGCTGTGGAGCTGGAGTACAGAGACTACACCGGGCCACGGCTGCAGGACACGCACAAGGTGCTCATGTTTGAGCACGCGCTGACTGCCGACGAGGTGAACCGCAAATACAGGTACCAGAGACAGGTACTGATATAGGTACTGATACAGGTACTGATATAGGTACTGATATAGGTACTGATACAGGTACCAAATACAGGTATCAGTGACAGGTACTAAATACAGGTACTGATATAGGTAGTGATACAGGTACTTTTATGGGTATCAAATACAGGTACCAGTGACAGGTACTGATAGAGATACTGATAGAGGTACTGGAGACAGTTACTAAATACAGGTACCAGATACAGGTACCAAATACAGGTACTGATATAGGTACTAAATACAGGTACTTTTATGGGTAGCAAATACAGGTACCAGTGACAGGTACTAAATACAGGTACTGATATAGGTACTGATACTGGTACTTTTATGGGTAGCAAATACAGGTACCAGTGACAGGTACTGATAGAGATACTGATAGAGGTACCGGAGACAGTTACTAAATACAGGTACCAGATACAGGTACCAGATACAGGTAGCAAATACAGGTAGCAAATACAGGTACTAAATACAGGATGCAAGTACAAGTACCAAGTAACAATTATTAAGTACCAAATAGAGGTAGAAAGTAACAGATACTTTCAGATTACTTCTACTCAGATGTCTTGCTCTGTTAGATCCATTCATTCAGAGTTTGATTTATTACTGCATGCTGTTTCAGGGTTTAGGGTGTAGATAAGATTTACTCATTGCTCTGCATCTGGGTGAGACAAAGTTTCAAAGGCCAAACTGGCTGCTTTGACTTACTCTCTGTTGTGATGCCAGTTTTGAGACACAATGACGAAAGAATGTGTAGTGATTAAAAGTTGATTTCATATTAGTATCCTATATATATCATGCATAAGACTTTCAAGAGAGATTTTACCATCCTACCGACCTTTGCAAATATCTGTCATGCTTGCGTAGATTTGACTCCCACCTCTTGAGTGATTTGTTATCCAATCTGTTTCTCATTCGATATGTAACCAGGACTGAGGTTAAAGACTGGCCTCCACGAAGTCTGCTATGGACATTTTTTTATTTAATTATAGTTTTAGACTACAAAGATTGGAAAGCAATTGAGATCCTTTTGGTCAGGTTAAACATGAGAAACCGCATAGGACCCCCAAAGTGGACGTCTTTTGTGAAATAGTGACAGACGAGAAGTCTAGCTGAAGCCAGAGGGTTTGTCCTGCCTCAATGGCTAGAGGCTAGTCAAGTCAGTTAAGGTTCCAGTATGCTTCAAGTGAAAGCAAAATAGTTCGACGTCGCTTTGGTTGTTCATTCACCTGGAATTGCGCAGCCCATTTTTTCTAGCTCGGCGTAGGTGGCAAAAGTGAACAGCGGCAAACATCCTATGTGATTGGTCCAAGTATATGGTGGGTGGTAGCCGGCTCTGACGAAAGCTTTGGATGGCTGTTTGTTTTCCAGGTACAGCATTTACGGTTTGTTTAGCTCAGGGCAGCACTTCTTTTGAAAAGTTTGGAATTTTATCTTAAACTATGAATACTTCTGAGAGCAGCTGAACTGTAGAAGTTCAAAAATATGAACACTTTTAAAACTCGTATCCACTCGTAATGTTTTGTTGCAATCCATAACGTTTGGTTCCCCCTGCTGTATTGGGGTGTAAGCTACGCAAACTCAAATCAGTAGCAAACAAGTATACCATCACAGCCTCGGCAAACAAGCAAAAGAGAACCAAGCCAACTGGAAAAGTTGACTTTTGCTTCATTTATACTGGAGCCTTTATGGGCACAACATTTCTTAAGAATCCATTCTCTCAAAGGTATTCATCTCAGATGGTTATAGTACTCTTTGCTAATTGGGTGAGAATGAGCGGTTTCTCTACAATGTATTGGACCCTGTGTTTATTGTGTCTCTGACAGTTATAAGGGCCTGGTTGCTGAAGCCCTTCGACAGTTGGTTGGACACAATGGATACAAACAAGACGTAGTGCTGCCTCCTGGATATAACACAGGTCTGTTTTATAGTCAATGTGTACAACGCTCAGTTAGACACTGAACATAAACGCATGAAGCTATCTGTGGCTTTGTAATTAGTCATCTGGATAGATGGATAATCTGCTATTATTTGTGAATCCAGACTTCGTGCTGTGGATTGATGGATCTGGCCGGGTTCTGCCCATCAGGACCGAGCTTGGGCTCCCTGCTGCCTGTGGAACAAGCACCAGCACTGCTGCCTCCAAGTCCACCGAGGCCACCAAGTCCGCCATCACATCCGAATTCCACAAGTTCTCCCCCTTTGCTTTGCTAAAGGAAAGAGGAGGTGAACAAGGGACTGATGAAGGGGGAGGAGGCTCCGAGTCCCTCGTCCCCCAGCACATGCACGCTGTCCAGGGGATTCCTTCCACTTCGGCCTCCAGGGTAGTAGCCAATGGGGACGGCCCTTTGGACTTTAACCTCTACTATGTGCCTGCATCTACCTACTACTCTGGAGAGGCCAAGGAGAGTCAGGAGAGCTCCACGCTGAGCTTCTCTTCCTCTGAGGCCTCGGGGGCCAGGGAACCTGCGGTACCAGACTCTATCTTCCAGTTCTCCATCGGGAACATACTGGAGGATGAAGTAGGAACAGGTGGAAATAAAAAGATGGGTTGTGAACTGCCAGGCTTTTACACAGAGGCCTACCCAGAGGGAGCAGATGGAGAGGATGGGGCCACCTTGTCACTCCATCTAAGTCCACCAGATCCACCGGAGTGTCTCACTGTGGAGAGACATATTAAGAGGTCTGTTGTTCTTTTTCCTTTTACAGTATCCCAGTTGTGTTGAAGTTAGCCTCCTTACTCTAGTGCCAGTGCTCCACCCCACCAGCTTAAACAGAACGAGGCTTAGTTTGGACAGGGTTATGTACGCACACTGCTTCTTGCGAGTAGACGCCAATTAAAAGTGTTAATTTCCTGTGGAGCTAATTTAAACTCCATCATCTATCTAGCATGTTAGCCGAGCTTGCTAGTAATGACTGAGGTTGATTGCATTACGGCTGGGTTTAAAGATGCTGTCACTCATTTATTGTACTTGGGGGGCAGTATCTTGTTGCTCCAAGATACACAGGGTAGGTTGTTATAATATCCAATATGTCATAATCAAAGATGAGCACTTCAAAAACCAATGTTTTAGAATATTTATATTTTACGTAGGCACTTTCATCCCGGATCTTTTGTATAATTAAGATTAGTTTCCATTGGTAAATTCAGCTAAGAACAGCCTGTAAATGTAGTGAGGAAGATTTAAGCTGGGGGGTTTGTCCTCCAGGGTGATCATGTCTGTGAATGACAAGTGGCACTACTGTCACAACTCTGACGTGCTGGTGGGCTCCCGGGCCATGAGAGATCGTCACCTGCATCTGCTGGGATACATCATCCTACAGGTCATCGTCATTTATTTATTTATACACTCAAAGATGCTTCACAAGATAACCCCACATAGTAAAGGTGGCAGATCAACCTATTATCACTGCAGGCCCAGACTCTCTAAGATGGAGCAGAATTATACTTACATGGCCACTTTGCTCCCTTTCTGCCATTAGTTTTTAAAAATTTACTTTAGGAAAACCCCATCCACTAAAGGCAATATATCAATTCTAACTGTGTCAAATTGAAGTGCTTTTCACTGCTCTATCTTAACAAAAAATCTATATTTAATTGCCGCAGTTGAATGAGTTGAACCCTGAATGGAAAATAAACCTTTTGTCTAATCATCGGTGTTCGTTTAATTTAACAATGATATATGTATAAGTGTGTATATGTATAACCTTTTTCATTTTGATTGTTTTCTGTAGTGCCACTGCAAGCCATGTCTATGTTTTTTACATCATCATCATTGCAAACTATGTAGAACGGAAAAGTTTAAAAACAGCATCTCACATTCAAATGGTTTAATATTTCTGAAATTGTAGATTGAATGTCTCATGGTCTTTCCTTTTTCTCCAACAGTTGCCCTACCATGAGCTGGAGAAACTGAACGGCATAGAGGAGGTGAAACAGTACCTCCATAAAAAGCTCCTGGCTGTCCCATTATGACAGCTAAGGACTGGGTGTAATGTGTGTGGAAGTCTGTGCGCATGTGTATGATGTCGCAGGTGCTTAGACGGACTATTTCTTAAGTTAAAAGGGGATGGTTGGGTAAAAAATGTACTTATTAATCAACTATATCTTAAATATTATGTCAAAACCATGTGATGGGTCTAAAACCAGTGACTTTCTTATGAACCTCGTTTTCTTGAATGGTTTCCACAAGAGCAGTTTTGAATGTAAACTTTGGGGTGTGTGTGTGTGTGTGTGTGTGTGTGTGTTTGCGTGCAGGGCTGCAGTGAAACGGTTTCAATGTGGAGGGAAGGGGGATGGCTCCGTCCCTCATATGTTTTATGTTCATGGTCTCAATGGTACATCTGGGTTGAGACGGGCACCGTCGCTATCTGTGAGCGCTGTGGCAAACACCTGAATAATTTTCAACTATTGCCGAGTGTTTGGTGGTTGTGCTAGGCCTTATACATCTTTGCAGATAAAATGAGGAAAATAATGTTGCAGTAGTAAACAACTTGACCTGCATTGTGCGTTTTGGAACGATCACTTGATCTACCACAGCCTGCAGCTATTTCATTTGATCTGAGTTTCAAAATGACAAAAAATAAGGATTATGTAAATATGATGCAAGTATAGCCTATTACTATGTTATGATAAAAGCCTATTTTCTATATTTTAATATTAGCCCTCCACACACAGACAGTAGACTTAAGACAAATTAGAAAATGCAGACAGAGACTAAAGGTTGTTCGAGCAGAATCAAACGTAGTCGTGCTTCTCAGACGTTTTTGAAAATCTTACAAAAAAAATCCAGGAACCTTTTCAATTCTCAAGAATTAAAACCAAAATGGATATTGAATACTCGCTTGTTTCGCATTTTGGTCTGTGATGCAAGCTTCTGGTTATGTTTTTGTCTGCCTTGGTTTTTGGGGTGTCCTTATTTTCTCAACACGTTGACTACACCTACATTGTGATAATTTTACACTTCATTATTCTTACTGTTTTCTATCTAATCTGTCTGGATTTTGTGACGAGTTCGCTACTGTTTAAGACTTGTGGCTTTGATGGGTGCAAGGGCTGTGAGTCCACTTCCTCTTCGTCTGCCAGGTAGATGTGACTCGCAACTACTGGAGAAAGCACCAAGCTAGTCTGGGAAGGTGCAATCTGTAAACCGTCATAGTTTTCACAAGCTAATGCCACCCTCACCATCATTGGGGACAATTCACAAAAAAAAAGATGTCCTGACAGTCGAAGTTGGTCACATTTGCTGCGGATTTACACATCTGATTTTAAATTAAACAAACCAAAAAAATATCCCGCAAAAAAATGTTTTACTGATCCAACATTTTGAAAATCTCTAGTCCTTAAATTTGACACTACTGAAATGTAAGATAATTTGTAATAAAGATTCTTACTTGACCTATTCAACATTTCTGTTGTTTTTTACTAATAACTTGAAAACGCCCTGTGATAGACTGGCGACCTGTCCAGGGTGCACCCCGCCTCTCGCCCTATGTCGGCTGGGATAGGCTCCAGTCTCCCCGCGACCCTGCAAAGGATAAGCGGTATAGCTAATGGATGGATGGAACTTGAAAACGCTGTAGATTAATTGCAATCTTTGTAGATTATCTATGAAGCAAAATGCTTGACATTGTCACATTTGGTTGGAAGCTCATTTAAATGCATCTTTTGTTTTAGTTACTTTATCTAATATATGGGAGACGAGGATTTGATTGTAACACTTTTTGCTTGAGCACCTGTAACTCACTGAACGTCTTGGCTAGAGTTCTCAAACTTTACAATACAATACAAAGTACCCACAAGAATATCACAAACCTTGTGAGTAAATTTCAAATACATGGTGTTCCTTTGTTACAACTTACCCGGCTACAGGGGTAGGTTGTAACAAGAATACAAAACAAGCAAATACAGAGGCCACACCAAGCAATATGCTTAGACATTGTTCTGGATTGTTTTAATTTGAATTAACCAAATGTTTCTCTCTCTCTGTGACTCACCATTACTCAAATCTACTTTCTATTTGAGTGTGTGCATGTGTGTAAATTAGTCTACTAGAATAAATTTATTTAACTGTAAATACGGTTAAATATTCTACTAAAATATACCTGTATAAATGTAGCTCAAATGTGTGTTTGTGTCCTTTTGTGTGTGTGTGTTTGTGTGTGTCGTATGCATACTCTTAGTCCCAATGGTGACAAATGAATGTTGGTAACTCTGGAGTGCAGGATTGGTGAGCCCAGAGACTTCATAGGGAATGTTTTACCCACACTTCCGTTGGTTTAGGGTTGCCAATTTGTATAGGAAAATTTTTTGTTGTCTGAGGTCCCTGAATCCTTTTTAAGATGTGTTACTCACCTCGCCCCTTTCAGCCATTGTTTAACTAGCTGTATTAACATAGTGGTTTGAAATTAGCAAGGGGAAATGCTCACGATTGAATGTAATGTAAATCATGTTTTTTTCTGCAATATTGTAAGTACTAAACAAAATATTGTCGTATATATAGTCAAGAAATTTACTTTCTAACTTCAAAATTTGTTTTTCTCACTAAAGAATGTGCATATCTTTTCAGCCTTGAGTACCACCATGTGGTATCAGGGAAGAAGTAGTCATATGACTCATATCTTATCCCTGATTGGTGGAATTTGGTGATGTTACAACTGCCTGTGTTACAACCATACCCGGTCTCCCCTATTTATTTGTATGTTCCTTTGCTCACTGACTAAGTAATTGTCTAACCTAGACCCAGTTAGTTGTTATTGAAATATACGCGGTCGGACCCAGTGTTGCAAGGCAGAACCATAGTTTTACCTTGTTAGCAGCCTTGTGACAATAGGTCCAACAGCGCATCTGTTAACTTTAGACAAAGCCATGCTAGCCAGTACAACTTGCTTACATTCATTGTTGCTAAGATAGGCTACATTTACTTACTTACCTAAATAACTCATTACTGGACGTACAAGTATACATTTATATTGATCTATCCCTTTAAAGAATGCACATTTTGACTGGGATCGAATCCAGACTTCTGTTATTTGTTCTTTTAGAATTGTATTGTTGAATATTTTCTATTTCAGTTCCAGCATATTTGTGTAAAAGGTGTGCCTGTATAGTAGGAGATCTTGGCTATGTTCCCCAGACGGCAGGAAGGCCAGGGAACTGGTCCCAATTCAACTTAAACCTACACCTCACAGGGCAGGTAGGAGAAAGGGGGTTCAGGGGTTTTCTATGTCACGGGCCTACCTGAAGTAATGGGTGGTCTGTGTTGCTACCTGTCATGAGGCTGCATGTAGCAGCACTTCACAGCTCCCTCCCTAATGCTTCCCCTGGCTGTCGCAATGCTAAAATTGCCCCTACTATGGAGAACCCCTTATTTAAAATCAACAATTGCCCAGTTAGAATAGCCAATTACTAATTAATTACAGTGAAATCAGGTGAGAATGATGAATTATTTAAATAAAATTCAACTTAAAGCATTACCTTCAAGTTTAAGATAAATCTCACCGGTGAGGCACTAATAATCTGTAACTGGTATTTGGATTAGCAATTATTAATCAAACATTATTTCTCCAACTGACTATAAACTCTTAAACTCAATAACCCCTATTTTACCAGGGGACTACACACCCCAAACACAATTATCCTTATTAAATCACATTTCAGAAATAGCACATCACATTCACAGCAACAAGTCTAAGATGCTTCAGAAGAACAGTCTGGTGGAGCCCGTGAGTGGAACTGGGGCGGTAAACAATTCAAAGTTATTATTGTCCAGTGTCTTTCAAGCCTTACCGGAGGGTCTCATGTGGCAGGGAAATATTAGGCTACTCAGTCTGCAATAGCGCCGGAAAGCTCCATTGGCGTGAGTATAGGTAAGTACAGGGAAAGAGAGATTTGATAGTGCAGACCAAACGGGCCACTGAAACCTGTCCTAATAAAGCATATGCGGATTTAAATATAAGATTGTGCACTTTTCTAACTCAGAGACTTGTGCTCGACAACGTGACCGACTACACTTCTTCACTGGGCTGGCTAGCTACTTAGCTTGACCACAGCTCCTGGCAGCTAACCGACCTTCTCGTCGGCGTTTGGTCCCTCTTCTCTTCACAAGAACGAGCCGACTGAACTAACTGGCACTTTGGAGTATGTGGTGTCTTTTCCAATGGAAGAGATAGCAACAATTTACTTCAAATACAAACACTAGGAGTTGAATGTGAAAAGTTCAGAAGGGCAGGCTTTATTCAGCATCAAATAAAGCCGAGCTGGCCTATAGGAACCCAACTCCCTTGTACAGCATTGTCAATGATTTAAATACATTTCTCAAGGTCTACCCCAAGTTCTGGCAACTCCCCAAAATGCAAATAGACATCATTCAATGACCTTTCAATTTCTTCCAGTGGGTCTTGGTATCTATAGATTTTAGCATAACACCTTTCTCTCTTCGGGCCCTCATCTTTTCCTATGGTAATCTCACGTATGAGATCCATTGACCCCAGATCAGCTGTCTTTAACCATGACCCTGACTTTCTATATATTGATGAGTTGGTCAATTGCCTGCATTGTTTCCCTGATTTGCCTCTGAAAAGTAACTAAGTGTCCTGGAGGACAATCAATAAGAATGAGTTACCATCATTACAAGCATTTGCTTATCCATGCTTCACTCATTGGGGCCTTCACTATACCACATCTCAAACTCAGTACTATCTGATAACTTTACGTAGTAACTAAATGTAATATTACTTGGTATAATTCCTGAACTACTTTTAACATTGATTACACACAGGTGCACACTTTTAGCACAATATACCATACTAGTTACTGGTGGTACTCTTGTACTTTCTATTAGCTAATAGGCTGGAAAAGCAACACATAATCTGATAAACCATGAATAGTTTTCTAAGCAACTGAATAAACTACACACAAAATATGTGTTCAATTTATTTATTCTAGCCTCAAATGGCCAACCAACAGCCTCAAAAGTCATGGTTTACCAGCTCAAAAATAATATTCCCACATCCAAAGCGGAAGAAACAAAATTACTTCAATTTAACAAAATCTCAAAACTGTAAATGCACTACTGAATATTCACTATAATTCTTTGAACTGTACCTCATTCGGATTTATTATGTCACCGCACATAATGGATTATATTGGTTTAAACAGGCAATTTCTGAATTACAGAAAAAATATCTTACTGTGCTAATACTGGTAGTTTTTTTAGTCAACGTTGTGATTTTATTTGCAAACCCTTGAACATCCCGGTTGTAGGCCTATGAACATAGGATTATTGATTGTTACATTGTGGTTCTGTTCTTTTGGCTATAACTTAAGAATTGTTAAATTGTAACTATTTAGAACACTGCACTAACTGTTAAACAAAAGTCTGATGTGTAGTCATTGGCACGAGGCAGCTGGGAGTAATTCCACTTTTTCATATAGTTGTCAGCGTGAAAGAAAGACTTCCTTTGTGAAACCATGAAATGGCCAAAGATGAAGAGAATTTTTGCAATTTTTTTCTGCAATTGAGAAGGTCCACCTGATACTCATGTGTAAGGGGAAGGGACAAATAGTTGCCGAAGAAAATGTATGTTTTCTGCTTGGGTGACTCGACAATATTTTTGTTTCTTAAGAAGGGTGTGTTTTAATTACTTCTATCCATTTTGTTTTCTGGCGTTTTTGTGAATATCAGACCTATGGTGGTGGTTGTAGTTTAGCTAACCTAATGGGCCTGTACCTTTGTCTAGTTACACTCGTTCAGGTGTTCTATTTTGGATGTTGCTTTCCCAATGGTGCACCTATTTCTTCCTGTGAGGACATGGTGCCTCGTCATGCTGGTGTGCAGCCACAACCCATCCCCGCACCCTATACCATCCTCGCCAACACCCGGGTCTTTAAACCAGGCCAGGCCATCACTGGTAAGTTTTTGGCATTCCATGTCAAACCTTAACTTTGTCAAAAAAAACTGCCTTTTCCCCGGCACATTTCTTTAATGAAAATACGTTTAGAAAATGTAATTCTGCAAGATAATACTGTACAGTATCTATCTCCCTTAAGTTACAATAACTGGACCAGAATACAGAGGTGTGCTTTTGGAGGCTCGGACAGGATCCAGCAATATTGCTTTGGGAACTTGGGAACTTCCTCCACCGGACACCAAATTTCTACAGGTGCATTAATCCTAAATATTTTCTAAATGCATTTTAATGTAATAATAGGACAGAATAAACTAACTTCTTCAACACTGTCTAAACGTAAGGTGGTCAGTTATAGCCGTTAAGCCGAACTGTAATCAAAATTAGGGGAACCCTGTATGGGCGTTTCGATCGAAATGGTTCAAATTGCAGTCCCCGCCTAAAATAAGTATTTTAAAAAAGAATTTACTCTTTAAACTTGTATGTCTTATCTAGCTAATTATATTATCTATTCAGGAATAATAGCTCATTGTGGTAATGTGCAATTAGACATTTACAAAATCAGGGTTTATATGCTACTTTCTATTGGCAGTTGGCTGTCCCCAACCCCCTACATTTCAGCTGTTGAAAATGAGTTACACATTTTTTGTCAATTTACTTACTTTGTTTTAGTAATACTATGTATTGTTTTCTTCTGGCTATAGAAAGATTCAGGTATACATTTTGAAGAAATTGTAAATTAAGAAACTTTATGTGAAAATTGATGTCCCCAACTTTCCTGTCACAACCGAAACAGGAGTAGTTTTTGTCTGAGCACCAAGCCTGATTTCAGCAACACCCCTAAATTTTTAACCAGGAATTGAGAATGCAACCCTTTTGTTTAGGTTAGCATATTGAAGAGTATTGCTAGTGTTTTGTAGTTAATGCCCTCTATAATCTAGGAATCAGTGTGTGCTTTTTAAAATCGTCATTACCAAACTCATAATTGCTCCAGTGAAGTTAACACTTTTGTTTAAAATGGCTACATATGCAGATTCTGTTAGATATTTTGGAGTGGTATACACTATTTGCTAGCCATGTTAATGCTAGCAATTTAGTTTTAGATTTAGCTTCAATTTGTCACTACTAAAACAAATTATACTGTTCGGTAGTGGCATAATGCTGTCACTACAGAAACAGTGTCCGAGCACCTTAGTTTTTCACAAAGTATCTCACCAAGTTAAGATTTCAATAAAAATTATATTATAATGATTGATTATGCGTATGCCTAATATCATCATTCAGTAATTATCAATTCAATACAATGCATTATGTACATTTTAAAACAAAAAAAATTCAATCTATTTCAATTAGTTAAAAAATCCTATCAAAATAACTTGCATGGTGTTCGAACAAACCAATACAATATAAAAAATCTACATTACATGAAAAACATACATGTTTATAGGCGAAATGCATTCCTAATTATTGAACATTTTCAACCATGTTTCGGTAGTGACACATTTAGGAACAAGAAAGGATTACAGAAAATAAACTATGTATAATAAACTATATATATATATATATATATATATATATATATATATATATATATATATAAAATGTGACTCTAATTTTTTATACAAATGTGTGCCTTAGAAATGGTGTAACATATGTCTTGTGAAATGTATTCAAAACTAAAACTTTTTTGGGCTTTTCTTCAACCTTGAATTTCTGTAGAATTGCCCATATAAGAAGCTACTTGTGAGTCAATACATTTTTTGTAATGACATGGTGATTTTGTACTCTTAGTGCACAGGGAACCCACAAGGTGCCATCACTCATTCCAATACTAACCCCAAGGGAAATGCAACAGCGTACACCTGGGTTCCTCCAAGTACCACCCACTCTGTTCATTTCATGTGAGATTGCTATTTTATTGCTCCCCATTCTAATAGAGACCTGTGCATAGCCTTTTCACATATTATTTATGGTGCTGAACTTGCAATAAAGTGGAGAATTGAATGGCACGAACAAGTAAAGTCTGATTTGGTATTGATAGGCCTACGTAACAAGATTATTCTGTGCTTTTGGTTTTATGACCAGTGCCACTATAGCCCAGCAACGCACTATCTACTGGCTGAATGTCAGATCAAGCCATCTGACTAAAGGTAGGTAGAGCATGTGGCTGGTCATAAATGCATAATTTAGAAAGTACAGATAGACGCTTTCTTTGAACTGAGGAGCTACAGTTGGTCAATGTCAAAGTTTTCCTTATCCATTTCAGGTGGAGTAGGCATTGGTCTGGCTACAGATGGAGGATCTGCATTGATGAGTAGAGGACTTCTGTTTCTTGCCCCTAGTGTGCTGATTTCACAGATGCTTCCGATCTTGTTCTGACCATGGTGAAGAGTCTATAGCCGAAAGAGAATACATTGAACCAGCATCTGTATGTTGTGAATTGCAATTTAAGAAGTCTAATTTGAGAACATGAAAGAAAATCTACCTGACTAGTCCACACCTGCTAAATTAAAGGATTATACAATTAAAACATGAAATAACTGGAATGGAACCGTTTGATAAGACATGTCTTTATTGCAATTTACAGTTTTTGTGTATTGGTCTGTGTAGCTGCATGTGCAGTAAAATATTTTATTTGTAGCACCTGTATAAAGAATATTCTACCTGCACTTTTGAACATGCTTTTGTTATAACAATTTCTGCAACAAACCTTGAATATGGTGATTGTGTATTAAAGTCCAAATAATGTTCTTATCTAGCCTAGGTGAAGTCCCAACTCCATAGCTTACTCTTTTCCTGACCAGTATGTTGTGTGGCCAATGCCTTAGCATACACACAGGCTCAGATTATGTAGCTGGCATGGCAAGTGTTTAAGTAGTCATCTCTGGTATGTTGCACTATGTGCTTGACTCAATATTGATGCTACATCAATTCAACATGTCAGCACCTATTTCACTTGGCAGTGTCCATTATAATTCCAGCAAGAGACCAAGTATGAGTACACATAGCGTATGTTACAACATTCACAATGCAGAGCAACTTGCACAGCATTCATTTTCCATGAGTAACACTAACAAATTAATGATTCCAGTCACTGTACAGGATTTCATAAGTAACACAAGTAGCATAGACAGCAGGTTGACATTACACCCGTTTGTCAGTGATGGCATGAGAGCTTAGGAGATTCACATGAGTAAATATAGCAGTGAGGATTGTAATCCACTTATGACTCATTAACCAATTACTCGGTTTCTTTAACTCTTGCGTTCAAACCATCAGTTTAAGACAAAAAAAATACTGCTGACAACCTTTAAAGGGTAGGATTGTCCACCAGAATACATTTATTCAAGATATGATAAAACAAACCTATTAAATGACGAAGATTTTCAGACTTTAACAGGAATGACATTATAGAGGTGGAACATTCAAATTATA
Organism: Galaxias brevipinnis; assembly: GCA_036023535.2. Lineage (NCBI taxonomy): Eukaryota > Metazoa > Chordata > Actinopteri > Galaxiiformes > Galaxiidae > Galaxias > Galaxias brevipinnis. The sequence goes on along the minus strand of JAVQIZ010227131.1, from coordinate 2,511 downwards.
AAAATGCACAACCCGTGCCCTGAAGCAGCTGTGTACCAATGGTTTGTTCCCATAAATAAGGCAGAATGCAGAGTCCATAAAAACTGGAAGTTATGTTACAATTAGCCATTTTAATGTATGGACAGTGATGTCAGGAAAATTATCTACAGGACTTTCTTCAGCTCATCGTACAAGACAAGTACGAATGCACCACCCATGCCTCGGAGGACATTGGACCAAGCTCCTTTGAAGAAGGCATTGCCACCCTCATCACGCAGGATCTTCTTCCAGCAGTCAATGGTCCCAGTGTACATGATGTCAGCTAAGGATTAAGTAAAGGTCAGCTCATACTGCACTGCATTAAAAGCTTAGGACTGACAAATTAGAGCCACATGTAAAATGACAAACATACAAATAGTTTGTCAAACAATTTACCTCCTTTGCGTCCAGACTGCATCATCATACGACGACGGACGGTGTCGAAGGGATAGGAGGTCAGACCAGCAACAGCGGTCACAGACTGTGCGATCATCCAGCTCACAAGAATGCTGGCGTTCTTTGGGTCTGGGAGCATGCCTGCAAGCACATGAAAATATGTTTAAAAATGTGCCATTACAAACCCTCTGGATGAGACACGTTACAATATTTTTGTTGTACCTTTGGCTGTGTCATAGCAGCCAAAGTAGGCAGCTCTGTAGATGATGATTCCCTGCACAGACACATTGAAACCCTGGTACAGCCCCTTGAGGCCATCAGATTTGAAAATTTTGACCAGACAGTCTCCCAGGCCATTGAACTCCCTCCCGGCTCCTGCCTTGCCAACATCCGCAGCCAGACGGGTTCTGGCGAAGTCAAGAGGGTAGACAAAACACAGAGAGGTGGCTCCAGCAGCACCACCAGAGGCCAGGTTTCCAGCAAAGTATCTCCAGAACTGTGTGCGCTTGTCTACACCATCAAGGAAAACCTTCTTGTATTTGTCTTTGAAGGCAAAGTTGAGGGCCTGGGTGGGGAAATATCTGATGACATTGGCCAGGTTACCTCTCCAAAAGGAAAGGAAGCCTTGTTCTTTGGGGATACGGACAATACAGTCCATAATACCCTTGTACTGCATATCTGCGGTGATTTGCTTGCTGGCATGCTGGACCTGAAAGAACAAAATCATGTTAATTCAACAAAACTTGCTACTGAAAGTTGTGTTTAGTTTGTCATGATAGTTTCCGGAAATAACTCTACATTTAGTTTCATGGCGCTGGTCATGACCTTGTAACTTCGCTGCATACCTTAAGTTCTTCAAGCACTTAAGCGCAATCCTCATTTGTTGACACCTTAAGTTATGTAACCTTCTTCAACTTTAAGATTAAAAGAGCCAAAACGTAGTCCTTAATTTTAGTTGGCTGGGTTTCAAGTAAGCAAAGTCGTCTGAAGCCACTGGTTTATTGAGTTACAAGGTCTACCTTTGGTGACGTCCTGTTAGCCAACTAGCAAGCTAAATTAACAGAATGTGAAACCGGCCAACCTGTTTGAAAATAACTGTTCGGCCTAGCCAACTTTATTAGCTGACTTTTAATTGGGTTTACGTAAAGTTTGTTGAGGCTAGCCAACGTACCGTGGTGTTCTACAAAAAATATAATTTATTTAGAAGCGTAATCATTTGTGAACTGAAATTTCTCCGGAATGACTTGTCCTTTGTGAGCTAAAGTCGTTAGCTATATGCTAATTAATGGCTGGCCCGTTAATATAACTTAGCCAATGCCATCATCAGGCCCGTGTAGGTAATTTAAAATCAATAGGACGACTGCTAATCGTCCTGACTGTACACGTATGAAGGCTCATTTAAAATTAGAGGCAGCACGAGCTGTACAAATAGTTAGTTCAGTTGATCGAATACGAATGACACCAAGCAATCACAAGTACAATCTTGGTCAACTGCATAGCTACAATTACTTCTCTTCTGCAATGCTAAAGTTCCGGACCCAGCGAACTTGCTAGTTAACGTTACCTGAAGGAGAAGCTTGACTCTCTCTATTGGAGCAACTGCGGTTTTGGAAATGGCAGCAGAGATGCCACCAGCCAAGAAATCCTTGGCAAATGATACTGCGGTTTCATTCATTGTTGCTACTATGTTTCAGTTGGCTTGCAGATAGTCAGTACGAAAACCCCAGTGCCCTCCCAACTAACTGATGACCTATATCCCGACGAAATGGCCGATTTTAAAGACGCATTGGAACTTTATGAAAATTAACTGATCGCGAGACAAAACGAGAACGCTTAAAAGCCCATCATTGGTCAATTTCTATGTGGGCGGGGGTTTGGTAAAATCTCTCTGATCCTTGAACCCTAGACATACATGTGCTGTGTTCGAAATCGCCTAATACTTAATATACTCAATTCGACCGAATTGAGTATGCAGAATTGTCAGGAATTCTTTATTTTCCGTTTTGAAAGGAGCCAGGACAGATATTATAATTCAAAGGTGTTTATTCTCCACAAACTGCATTATCAGAACGGTTGGCCAAACCGGACTTCTCTCCT